>BLKR01002356.1:0-202327 GCA_011170035.1 Teleogryllus occipitalis
GTAGCGGCCTCAGTATATAAACATAACAATAAAATAGTTTAACTTGCGTTGAATCTCTCAAGTATGAGTTTGCATTATTTCAAAGACTTTTACAACTTAAACAAATGGGAACTAAATAAAACATGGGTTATCTACTTACAAAATAATTCTAGCCTTGTATTAATATAACATTCGACACTTGTTTTTTTAGCAGAATCAATTGAAATCTCTTACTGTATTTAAGAGTAGGTATTCTTACCGTCTCTTCCTTCAAACGAAGTTCATGCTTTCCAATCGGCACAACGAACACAGCAAGAGGGGGTTCCAATTCCTCCTGCACAACCACAAGCAAAAGTATGAAAAACCAAACGAAAAGAAAATACGTTTTCAACAGTTAACACAGTTTAAACATGGAACAAATAAAGAGCAATGGTGGTTTCAACACCTCTCCTTTCGCGATATTGGAGTGACAATGGAAGTTGTTCTTAGTACCTCTTCCATATCATGTAAATCCAAATGCTTTACAGGACAATTCTTCAGCCCTGATGATGGCAGCCAGATTGCCGAGATTTCCTCTACCCGGTACAGTGACGTCTCCTCACTCTGGACCTAGGGCGTTGGCAGTGAAGGATAGTGTTACCCCCCATACTACTCTTTTCACTCACATATTTAGAAAAATTGAATTACGCAAACCAAATACTTATTTATTTTACATTATAATGTTGGAAGAATGAAAGATAGTTGCAAAATAACCATGAGAATGTTGTGTTTTCTACTGAAATTATTGGAATAATACATTTTAAAGTATTTAAATGACATGCTCAACGCTTTTCATTGGTTCTCGTTTTAAAAATTAAATTCTGAAATTATCAGGTTACAACATGACCGTTTATTACTAAATTTCTGTTTCTTTTCTTCAAAATAAAAAAAAAACTAGCTACCTAAATTAGCTTTACTCTATCAACCGCAAGAAAAAGAGACCTGGGCAGATCCAAAAAACCATTGAAAGAAAAGTTATGAAGATTGAACAGGCTCAAGCCTAATCCATGAAGTGCAGAAGATGAAGAAAATACTTGAGTTTGAACTTCGATACTTGACTCAAATGAAAGCATCACAGAGGTAAAAACTCAACAAACCAAAACAAAAATAATTCAACAATGACCCTTATTGAAACAACACTTTCAAGTATCTACATCTGATGCACTATTACTCTAAAATGTAATAATCCAGCCGACACTTCTATATTGCTCCCTTCTAGACTAATTCTGCCAATACCAACATAACAAAATGCAAATGATCCAAAATGAACTGTTAAGATTAATTACAAAAACACCATGGTTCATAAGTAACAATCAACTGCATAATGATTTAAATATAAACTCAATAAAAATCAAATAGCCTCTCTGGCACACAACTGTTTCACAAACCTTTCCCAAATACAAGCATCCTCCTCCTACAAACTAAGGGAACACCCCCAGCTATCAAATGAGGATTATAAACAGATTTCCCATTTATTCACTCTAAAATTCTTTTGCAAACCTGGAATAATACTTGGAGGCGTTTCCTGCTTCCTCTCCCACTGTATATACTTTTATATACATACTCTCTCTCAACAATCTGAGATGGTTTTCAAGCACGATTCCTTAAAAAATTTGGATATCAATAACTTAGAAATAATTAATATACAGGGAGTCTGCACTACAACTTTTGATACAATCATTCTTAAAGTAACAAATATTCACAGTATTTTAAAATTTTCAAGTGAAAATGTCACCTTTCCACCTCAGCTTAAATATTCACTGAAATGTCTAAAACATTACTTTTGTAAACATCTGAACATTATTTTATACTTTTAATGATTTTCCTGTGTCTATCTTAGAGAAAATGAAAATGAAGTGACACAAAATTAATTTAGAAGATTTACAATCAGTAACAATTACAAACACATTATGTGATACATGACACTAACAGAATAGTTCGCTTTTCACGTGGGTACAGCAATAAAGTAACAAAAGTATTTTAATAATAATTTAACATGGAATAATTACACTCACTTCATCTGCATTTTCTTGCTTTACTGAACACAGTACTGGACTGGGCTGATCTTCATCCTAGAAACAAGCATAAGGCATATTAAAATCAATCTGTCAATAGAAAAGTGAACAAGAACATCTACATTGTTGAAAAGGCTAATAAAGTCAAGATTATTATGGGGAACAATATATAAATTCAGGGATTCCAGATGTTCACTACTTCTATTTCTAATTCACTAATAAAAAATTAAAATAGTGAACATGTAAAAAGATCTTACTCAATAAAGAAAGAAAAAAAACAACTTATTGTATGAGTGAACAAGTGTTAGTAGAGCTATTAGTGTTTATTACAGCAAGTTTTTAATCTCGATTAGAGTTGACTTTGCTCTGATGGCATTCCCAACTATTGCGCAAGGCTATCATAGTTTAGTAACTATTCGTAATACATGTGTCTGTTCAAGTGCACAGCACTGCGAACATAAGCTAAAAGTGTGTTTCATGAATGCCTTTCATGCATACGTAACTTTAACTAACTTCTGATGAGTTCTGGCCCTAATGCACACTAGAGTTTTATTTGAAGATTTGAAGTAATGTATAAAAGATTTTGTTTGATTTTATGCAAAAGCAAAGCTCAATTTTACCCTTAACCATGTTTTGAATAATAAAGAGAATTTTTTAGATATTACACATTTAAGTAAAACTTAGGTTATTAATGTTCAGTGTATACATGTATATATTTATACATATTGAAAGCACTATATTGTACAATTTATTATTTAACTATAAATATTATGAGATCTTTGTTCCTATTAACTTAATCGTTGGAATACTTTAATAAAATATTTATTGTATATATTTTGATTATACATTGCAAATTTTGTATTACCTTTGCCTTTAAGCTTAAAATGAGCAGTTATGATGAAGACATTGATAATTCAGTTGTGCAACAACTCTTGAGTCATTTGTTGGTATTATAGAGACTGGAAAGAGAGTTATGATTGGATTATGATCAATGAATTTGAAGTTAATAATACAACAGTCAAATGCACAATTTATTCTATGTTGTTTAAAATGGAGTACAATGGAGTGAATGCAATGCAGCATTGCAAAAACCAAACACTGTATGAAAAATGGAAAAGAAAACTCTAGCAGCAAAAGAATGCACCCTTTTTTAGTAGTGAAAGATAATACGCAGGATGAAAAGGTGACAAAATCTAAACTGGAAGAAGTTTTTCATTACAGATACATTTCTTTTCTTGTGTCAGATTGTTCCATTAAAGTTTCGAAACAAGTTCTAGACGATTCCGAAATCATGAAGGAAATGTCATGTGGAAGAACTAAAGTATCTGTTAATGTCAATCAGGTTTTACTTCCTTTATCTAAAGCTGATTCTTAACCTGACAATTCTAAAAATTGGTAAACCTTTTTCTATTGCTACTGATGTATCCAACAAAGGTAATAAAAAAATGTATCCAGTATTTTACTGTTCAAGAGGTCTGTGTACCAAAATTTTATATTTATAAGAGAGTGAATTTTAGGATTTTGTGTCAGTCCAGAAACAGTTATGTCATGTGCTATTGAAAATAGCCTTGAATTAAAATGTGACTCAGTGTATGATGCTGATAATGCATCTGTTAATTACTCTGTAAATGACTGTGCATAAGAAGTTATTGTAGAGAAAACGATCACTTATATGCAGCTCATTGCATATATGTATTCATAACTAGACATCGGATGTTTAGGCACTAAAAAAATCGTCTTTTCGGCGCCTAAAAAGGCACTGAAAAAGTCAAGAATAAGGAGAAAAAAGGCACTGTCATAAGTTACGTACAAAATAAAATGGAAAAATTGTAATTTTGGTCAATATTATTTTGTAAACTTAAATGCACAAAAACAGTTCGTATATTTTAATGTAAAACTAGATTTACATATTTACTACTCTTATTTTATTCTTAATAGTTTCCATTAACCAGTAATATTTACGTATTACCAGTAACTTTTAGCAGCCCAACACTAGTAACACTGAAACCTTCTGGGAATTTATATTTATTTCCACTTAAAATTTCGGTTCCCTCAATGTATTGTCAATCGTCCATGGGAAATAGGATCTGTCACAATTCAACCCAAGCACTTTTCCACCCAAGTGTTCACAATTCACATACAGATCATCAACTGAAATTTAACAAAACAATACTCTGCATTCACGAAATGACACTTTTATCATGTGAATTTTTCTAAGAAACAACGCAAAGAACAAGGATATAGCTAATAACGTGTACTTGGACCGTTTCTCAATATTGCTAAAGCACTTCAAACAGAATTCTATATAAAATTAACTAACGTATCAAATTAGTTACTTAGAAGTAATTTATAGTGTGTGCACTAAAACCTTCAAAACTATCTATCATTAAGAGTTATACAAATTCAAAGCATTTGGAATTTTTCAAGTGAAAATGTCACCTTTCCACTGAAACTTAACCACCGACTCATGCATCTCAAACCTCAATTCTGAACTTTTCTCTCTCTCTGTACTACCCTAAGAAAAAACATAAATTAAATAACTCAAGTTCAAGTCAGAAAATTAATTGAAGGCATGCTTACAAAAAAAGCTTTCTGAAATCATAATAAAGAGATTTACATAGAGAGTGAAACAAAAATTGGAAGAAGACATTGTATTTATTTCTAATATTTATCTTAAAGTAGTGCACTGTTACATTATCACTCAATATGTAAGTATCTATATATTTAAAAAAATAAGGTATTCTGCCATGGCTTCGTTTAGAGCTTCTACTGAACCGATTGTAGTATTTTTTCCTTTAAATGAAAGAATGTGATCCCTAGATGTGTCATCAGATATTGTTTGTGTTGATTCACCAACATGTACGGTGTAAATTAATTAATTAAATAATTCTTTAATAGTACGCTTATCAGTAGTCAATTGTTTTCTTCCAAAGGGTGGCTGTTTCAAAATCGATTATATGAAACGCTGGATGTGAGTCCACGTTGCTTCATGGTGGCGCTGCTTGATGTTTTGTTTTGATTGTTGAGATTTGTTTACAATTCGTCACGGTTCTGTTTCAGTGTAATAATTGCATTGTGGTGTTGACAGTTTGCATGTATTAGCTTTTGTGATGTATTTTGTAGAGAACATTCGGACAGTGGGTTTTGCTCGGTGGTACTGAAGTAGTGAAGTTGTTCACAGGTTATGTTGAATTCCGAATCGTTGCCCACGCGCCCCAAAAGATGCAAACCTACATTAACTGGACGCAGAGAATGAGAAAGTCAGCGCAGAAAATGTCAGTTTTGTTCTGCTTTGTACTTCCCATGCGAGAGAAATTCTGCAAACGTGTTTACTTTGTGTTGCTTAAATGGGAAAATAAGTTTACCTCCAAGCAATATGCCAGAAGTAATCAAATTTGTTTATAGATGATACATCAAAAAACTTTAGAAATAATATCCGTCAGTATAATAGTGTTCTTTCTTTTGTGTCATTTCGTGTATTATTGGAATATGTGGGCCATTTTTCATTGCCACATTCATTCACACGTATGGTCATGGACCATACGTGTTCAAAATTTTAGGAACTTCACATCACAGAATATCTTCATTATAACCTGAAGATCCAACAATGCAACATATTCTGAACATTAGTCTGGGCACAGTATTTTACATTTATCTCAGATCTCACCGTCAAATTTTGACGGGTTCTCACTAGTTTAAAATATTTCCTACAATGAACCCAAAACTTCAATTGAGTCAAAATCTTCAGAAAATGGATCTTCAGTAATTAACTAACTTAACATTCTGTAAATTTCAGAAAAAAATGGTGCAATGGTGAAATATAATCCAACAAAACTAATCTATCTCCAATTGCAATAAGCTTCACGTACATTTTCCATTATACATCTCCAGCAAATCTAATTCGGCATACTTACTTTTGTCAGTTCCTTAGTTAAACTAAATCTTAAGTTCAAAAATGCCGGAAGAATATTTTTAAAAACATTTAAATGGTTCATAAAATATATATAAAAGGCAGCTATACACAGGAAATCTTCCTTAACAAAAACTTTAATTGGTTTTCTGATTACACTTTGGTTATTCTCATGAACAATAGGTTTGCTGATAAACACAACATGGGATTTTACTGCTGTGAATGGATTTCAAATACAAGCCATCCACACTAACTCAACCCAGTCATCACGAACATAAATATAACAAACTGTACTTTTCTATAATTGCGAAGTCCTCGTTGTGTGGTATGACCAGGAAAATATGCGATCATCGATATCACATTTTCCGCTCTGAACTACGTACGACCAGTATCCTCTGAAAATAATGGAGAAAGTATGTCTGCGATATATCTGACATGAATGTTCCTCCGCTTCATGACCTGGAAAGTCCACAATGCCATCGTGACACGTTTAAGTTAGCCTGATTCGGCAGATTAGAAAATCACAAGAAATTCATAGTCCAATATTTTCATACATTATACTTCCTTAATGATAGCTCACTTCCGGAAGATAGTTTGCATTCTCTACAATAGTCAGGAGCGTATAATGAGGTTCTTACAAATTTGTTGGTTGACCAGTCTCAGATATGCATGCCCTCAATTGCTCTAATATTTTCAGTGAACTTTGACAATACAGTGATGTGATAGAATACACATTACTGTAATGGAAAAGTTTACTTTTCACATAGATAGAAACAAGCTGTCGAACGTATTTAAAAATAATTCAATATGGAATAATGACACTCACTTCATCTCCTTTTTCTTGTTTTATTGAATACACTACTGGACTGAGCTTATCTTCATCCTAAAAACCAAGCACAGAACATGTTAGTTTTGGAGCAACTTATCGACAAGTACATGTGAATAATATATAATACTCTCTTCTCCAAACCGCAAACGAGAGCAATGCGTGCCGGTCTGGGTCAGAGAGAGTATTATAATTTGTGAATAAATATTAACAAATCACTTTCTAACGTAATACCAAACATACATAAATTGCTTACAGCTTCTATTTTAATAACGCATTCTGTTAAAATATTAATTTCTTCCATCACGCCACATCACAAACGAACAATTTAACATCTGTTGTCAGCAAAGTTAATGGCAGCAAGTAGCAGGAAACCAACAGTCGATCCCGATGAGTGTATCCACGTGTACCGTCAGGGTTAATAAACTACGTGTGAATTCTCGCGACTAGCGTTAGTGCTGCGATCGAACGGGCGGTTTCGGTAATAAACTGAGCGGGGAGGGGCAGACGATGACGTAAATAACTTGACCAATTAGAAGCGCAGAATTTTGTAATATTTAGTCAATCTAATAACAGACTATTAGACTGTGCTTATAACTGACGATAACCACTACTTGACTGGTTTAGTCCTGGTGTAATTTATAATTTATTTTAGGATTCCTTAAAAAGTGTATGATACCCTGCCATGAAAGTGACTTAGGATAACAAACACTGAATTAAAGTGACACAAGTTTATTAAAATTAAAGCAGAAAAACAATAGTTTTTTTTCTTTTATGAAAATAAATACAAATTCTCCAAGTAATGCAATTTGATAAATATTTATTTTAGAATTACTAGCAAAACATCACAAATTCACAACAATCGTGTAGTTACTTCAGTAAAATCGGAACAATAAATCAAAATCTTAGTATCTATTATGAAAATACCTAATCTTGAAGTATCTCTGGAAATAAATATTTCTTCCGTTTATCAATACTGAAGTGATTAACATCCGTTTGCAATTACAGACTAATGAAGTAAATGAAAAACTACTTCGAGATACCAAAACTTTCTGTATAAAAAGAATTCGAAAACTAAAAAGTTTTCTGTAAAAAAAATCAAATTTCGCGTTTACAGTAACGCGCTTAAACAACTTTCTGAAAAACGGCTCCAAATTTTTCAAGGAAATTTTCCATAAAGGGCGAGATTTTATTCATTTTCTTACATTTAAAGTTGGGTTCTACAATTAGGAAACACAAAAATTGAGAAATTTTAAAAATAAAATGTAGTTTGGGCAGCGATATATTGCAGTTTGGTAGTTGGGAAGATCGAAAAGCTAGTCTAGAGCAAAGAAATTAGAAGTACCAGAACCTAGTACCAGAAAGTCCGTGTCATTCTGTTGCACCACTAATTTCACACTGTGTTTTCGTGTTTGTTAATGGATTTAACTAACGTTTAATTAGTGCCACTGCTAGCCACACAGTTTTCCATTGCCCGAAATCGTCAGTTTTCGGTCGATATATTGCAATAGTTTAGTGGAAAGTGTGTAATAGGTGGCCCTTAGTTATAGGGTAATTTTTCGAAAGTTAAATTTTTCTCCTCCCACCCCCTATTCCAGTTTCACTCGACAAGAAAATGATATGTGTAAAATTTCAGCCCAAAGGGACAATTTCTAGGCGACCCCCAAATGCCTTAAAATTTGAACTTAGTATCTGCAACAAATAATTCCATTAAAAACGGTAAACTAATATTCGCCGAAACCATTTAATTTTTCTCCCATTTTCTACTCATTCAGGAGTCCCCAGCAATTGTTTAAAACATTCTAAATCAAATTACTAAAGAGTTCATTCAATAATTTATTAAATAGCATGAACAGTTAAAGAAATATTTGCTATTCTTTTTTAATTTCTTGCGTCTATCATTTTGACGCAACACGTCTCCAAGCCTCTTAAGGGGCGTTGAGTGCTTTGCGCTGGTAAGTAATCCTCCATTACATTGCACACTTGTGGAGTAATCCTACATTAACTTTATGTCATGTCGCGTCACGTCGCAGTCAGTTGTCAAGAGGACCGCCAGGTAGCATTTCCGCGTACGCACCTCCTGCGTCACTACCCAGCGGCCAGGGTTTAGGACACTTCACAAGGGTTGGACTAGCCTTTGTGAAACAGCTAACCTCGTTTTGTTGAAACAAATTTCACTTGAGATTCGACGAGAATCGAACGCGGACCTCAGTGGTGAAAGGCTTACGACTTTGCTACGTGCCACGAGCGAGACTTTTAATAGTGCACGGATCTATAAGAGAAACAGAGAATCTACAGTAATTTCTATAGAATCAAAACACCATTTGAACAAACGAACATTGAACTTTTTTTCTGAAAGAGGATTTAGTAACAGTTGGGTATTTTTCTACGATCTTCGGCAACCATTTGCAAAACAAATTGTTGTCAGTTTCATTTTTTCTGAGATGTTATTATAATCCTGAATTATTAAGCCCTTCCTTCCTCAACGACATTCACAACAACTGTCTTCTCAAATTTTTGAATTCCACCTTTGCAAACAAAATCATCCTTTAAAAGGGTCTTTAGTGCAAAAATCTGCACTGATAGAAAATCTAGTAAAGAAAGATTTTGCATCAGGAGTTACAAAACACTTGTAGATATATTTCAAGGAAATAGGAACTCACAGGAACGGCGAGCGCAAAATCAACATACACCGCGATCGGGCATCTCTGTTATTTTTCGGGATTTTTGAAGTGCATGAATCGATCCTTTGGTGCATCTGGCAACGTCAAACGTGTCGGTGACACGGAACTGCAATCTAAGAAGTAAGCATCAAGTTTCTCTTGTGTTTGAAACAAATTCAAACACGGTTCGCAAGCGAAAACCTTATGCCCGTGGGAATTGTGTTGGCCACTTACCAACGTTCCCAAATTTTTAATCCAAACATAGTGAGTAACGCCCTTTGATGCATATAAAAGCATATTGATACTGTTCTCTTCCTATGTTTTCACAAAATGGACAGGACCGACTACATCCCATGTTTTCTTTTCAGAATACCAAACGAGATTGAAATCGTTAAAAGAATAGTTTGAATTTTGACGCTCGAAAGGTTTAATATCATGAACAGACAGTTGCCAGGCGATGTCGTTCAAATGAAGATGGTTATCTAACTCATTAAAATTATACTGATATGTACTGGTGCGATTCAGTCTTCTTCTTAATGAACTAGTATTCCTGCGACCGAGTCGTTTGTGGAAGAGCCCACAAGCGATGGCCCACAGGAAACATTTCTCATCTCGATTATTGACACTGATAACCACTTTGTGACGAGCAATGCTATCGGAGAGCGGAATATATGTTGACCCGGAGTGCGCGATTGGTGCAAAAAGATGAACGTGAATGTGAAGGCCGATGACTTTGTGGAGTGCTCTTCCGTTATCGCACTCTTGAAATTCATCGAATTTTGAGTTTATTGGATCAACAATGGGCTGAAAAAAATTCGCGCAAAACTTTAACTATTGTTTGGCATTGACGTTTAAAATATTAGGACTTTTAAAAGCTATTTTCTTTTGTAATTAATATTTCTTCTTTAAAAATGCTTACTTTTTTCCTATCTCATTTTTAGACCACAAAACTTGTTGATTGAACTATTTTGAATTCCAACACTGAGACACCTGTAAGTAATTATTACAAGTTCAATAAAATAACTTTTTTGTTTTCATCCTTGCCTTTTCCCACTTCTAAACGTTCAGCGCTAATGGGGCAGGCTCATTTTTATTGATTATTCAGTCTGATCCCCTTCCTAATGCCAAGCATAGGGGCAATTAATAATACACATAAATATAATGGATTTTAATTTGATCTCTTTTATCATATTTCATGTTCTATATGAGTAAGCACTGCGTGTAATATTTTTATCACAGGAGGCTATGAGCGCTTCTCAAAATGTTCATGTGCACACATGTATGTTTTTACTATGAGAAAATTTACAGTATTCTCATATGCAAAACTGGTATCTTAAATTTCAAGATCTCTTGGAACTGAGATAACCTAATTAAGTTTGGATTCATTGAAATTTGTCTTAGGGCCGTGAATGAGCTCTTGTTGTGAAATGTTCATTGTGAAAATTATAAAAAGATAATGTAAATATAATTATTTGTGAAATGTTCATTGTGAAAATTATAAAAAAATAATGTAAATATAATTATTTACATTATCTTTTTATAATTTTCACAATGAACATTTCACAACAAGAGCTCATTCACGGCCATTCATGTTCAACAAGAGCTCATTCACGGCATTTCATGCCTTCATTCAAATACAATGTAGCATTCATTTCTTTGTATCCATCTGTTTATTTCTCACATGAATTTCCCAAATTTGCCTATTTTAATTTTTTTCACATTTGTTCATATTCCCGTTTGTGGTTTTCATGCCAGAAAAGCTAAGCTGATTACAGTAATCGATTTTCAATGTATTAATTTATTTGGACCGTTGTTCCACTTGATTCATTTGCAACATGCGGCATTCAGCATTCAATATGTAAAGGTTAAAATTGATAAATGAGTTTCATGAAATTAAACATTTTATTATTCACATATTGATGTGTTCGGTACAAGTTGCGCAGTACAAGTTCCAAATGTCTTGTTTAAATAAGGGACCAAATAAATTAATATAAGACATGCATTAACAAGTCTTATTTAAAAATACTCTACATTATTGCGTTTTGCTTAATTTTGTATTGTTTTTCTGGTAGGTTGGGTATTAAGAGAGCACTTGTTGCTATTAAAGGTCAGGAGTGAAAATATTTGGCAAAATAATATGAATGAAATTATTTCAGATTTAATTTTTATTTATCTAATTCTATTCAGCAAGTGCTTTTAGTGTCAAGTTTTTAAAATTTTCTTTTCATATTTGTGGTTTTAAATTGTTTTGCTGTTGCACAAATTTATGCAATTCTGCGAAATTGTGTAAATTCTTGACTACAAAACCAAAAATTTAAAACTACAGGTATAATAACAAGGTAAGCAGCACATGCAAACAAGGGTTGATGCAAAATTTTGCGTTTTTGGTATAACCATTTATGTAGGAACTAGCTTAAAAATATGGGTTGTGGAACCTATCACTGACGTTCCGAGAGTCAACCACTTACTGCAAACATTTTGTTGTTCAGGGGACTATGTGAACAAGGGAATCAGGAGAGACAGCGGTGGTTCAGGGCACCACAGAGGGCTACACACGGCGCCTACGGTGCGTCAACCACAAAAATAGCTGGGCCAAATTTTACTATTAATTATGGATGGGAGAACCGTTTTTCAATGTAGGCAACCAGTTCTTGTTTTCAGTGTCTTCTATTTTGGCATGAACAGTGCTAATAAAAGCCTACGTGATATTAATATATCCGTACGAGCAATTAAAATTAAAAAACGTGGAAAACCATAATAGAACATGGGAAAATTTCATTAATTTTTAAATGGAAATCAATATATAGAAAAAAATAATCAATGTTGTTTACCTGCAATTCTGTCTTTTCATTTACCCCTACACAACCACCACTCAGAACCCTCTCCTTCTCCACTAGATATATAAGTAAAAGCAATAAGGCTTATTTTAATCTACACATGAAAATAAATGCAAATTTGCAAAAGTGCATATTATTGTAGAAAATACTTCTTTCGTCATACCTTTCCCTTTCTTTATTCATAGAATAATTTATGAAACGTCATTTATTTTAAAATCTTCATTTAAAATGACTGAAACTTTTCTTCCTTATCTTCCTTTTTCATTAGAAAATGAATGGATTATTATTGAAGGAATAGGAATCCTATTTAGGTAGTGATAAGGTAAAAAAGCTTTGTGTGATTTCATTATTATATTATTTATTGAGTATAACAGATTACAATTAAAATTAAAGCATAAGAAATCAAAAATTACATTCCTAAAAGTTCATCTTCTTCCTCACTTTCTGAAATAGATAAAAGAAATAACATTAAAAAATGAACGAAATAAATCAACAATGAAAAAATTATAAATCAAATACTCACCGGAGGAAGAGGACGTTTCCATTTGGCGCTCATATAATTGTTGCGCTCTCTCCCGGTGGTATTGCTGCTGCTGGCTTCGATGAAGCACTCGCTCCATCTCTTCCGATGTAAGTTGTCAGCGGAAGAGGCGGAGGCGGTGCATTTGAAGTCGGAGGCGGTGGTGGCAGTGCAGTAAAAGACGCCATCGCACTAGATAGATCTATCGTTCTAAATAATAGACTTCGACAGAGGCGGCTTGTCGGCGTGTGATAATTGAAAGTACAATTAACATCGCCAACATCATGGATTGGGTAACTATGATAGTCGGAAGTATCATTCAGTTGGTAATGGTGCTCTCGTTTTCTTTTGTGAATTTTGTGTACTGTTCTATCCCATCATGGATTCTACTCCCCCTCCCCTTTCTGTGTGCTGACGTAATCTTCCATTTGATTTTATATGCCCCATCTGTTATAACGGCAACATTAAACTGGTCGAAAACAATCTGCAATCATATATTTTGTACAAATTGCATTGAAAGATGGATGAAGAGACAAGATGAAAATAAGGAATCCCAAACTTGTCCGATGTGTAGATTCGTCTTGATATCCCAACCATCATCAAGCGATAAAGATGAGTATGAAGAAAATGTGTTATTAGCCATTCAAGGACATTTTTGCCGTTCTTTCCTTCGCACCTTGGCGAGATCGATGATCATGGCTCTGAGACGTGACGTGCCCTCCTATACACAACATATCGACTTGCAGAGACAAACGGGAGTAGATATCAACGTGCGTTTTATTGAAGGTTTCGATCTGGACGATCTCGGCGGCATGGATGTTTCCTTGGTCGGAATTGACCTTCGTCCACGTCATCGTCAAAATTCAATCACGTGACGGGGAGAGTGCATGATATCATGACTGTGACAGAAGTAGGGAGGTCGGCAACGTGGTGGTGGTGGTGGTGGTGGGGGAGTCTTCATAATAATTTCAACCGTCATCCGCATCGTCATCAGTTCACCGCTAACGGTCAAGTCATGAGTGACATCGAATATTCCGCGGAAGAGGTGGTGTACGACGACGACGCAGTGGAACATGAAGACAACGGAGGAGGTGTCCTCCAAGAGGGTGTCGCTAAAGCGTACACAGACACTCTCCGCGCGCGTGCGAGAACTCGCGCCTCAGTATTCAATGGAGAACGTACAGCTCTGTGAAGATTTGCGCGCCGATCTGCAAAGCTTGATTGCACATCATTCAAAATGTTTACGGCAATGGGAAAACAGTGGACCCTTCAATGCTGATCATTTTCGGATTTCAAATGTCGGCAACCATTTGGAAGCACCCGACGCTACCTCCAAAGCGTGCGTTGATCGCCACGTGCGTGACTGAAACAAATCAAAAACATTCCGAAATTCCGACTCAGCAAACTCGGCAACTTCAATGTAGATTGTTTTTTTCGTGTTTCCGGGCGCGTCAACTGCGTTGGACATTAGTCCCGTAAGTGTAGTGTATGCTTTTTCTCTGGAAATTGCTGTGATCTTCCCCCGCTGGATAGCGAGATCTGGCGCCGACCTGCCGTCGGCTAGCGATGTTTCCCCTTAATCAGGATTTTTCCCACCAGCGGGGCACCGCCCCAGCCGGGACAGCTCTAAGCTCCCGACCGGTCTCCCGGAATAAGTGGTAGTGTAATGCACGTTAGTGTAAATGTGTGTGTAAGGGGAGAGGATAGGACAAGGAAGAGGAAGAGGAAGGGCAGAACACGCGCGGTCCGTGGCCCGTTTGGGTTATGCTCCGACAATCGCCTGGTGTTGATCGGAGAAAACTACCGATCAGAGCAGTCGGCTGCTAGAGTTCTCCTCCAGACAGCGACTGAATTCGACGTAGCTGAAAAGCTGGTGTCGAAAATCCTGCCGCCAGGACTCGAATTCAATGTAGAGAATACACGCATTGTTAACCTGGCGTCATCTACGCACAAAGACGATGTCGCCACACGACGCTAGTGGACATGCTTTATTTATTTATTTACGTCAAAAAACAGTTAAAAACTGCGTATGACGGGCTATGGGGAAAAGTGAATTGTGTGCACATTTTCAAAATTCTGTGATCCCTACACTAAATCATATACTACTTAAGTTTTGAATTTTGAAAGGGAGAAAAAAAAACAAAAAAACTCCCATGTAATAAAATCGATTTTCAAGGATAAATAAGCAATAAATTTTGAATTTTGAATGCTGCAACATCAACGGGATTTCATTCACCGCAACACCTTTCAGCGCACCGAAGAAAACGGCGAACACTACCACTTTGAAGGAAAACGACTCGCCGGCGACGAAAATGATGCTTTGAGTCTCAAAACACTACGCCTTCTCGACAAAAACTCTCTCAGTGTATTTAAAAAAATTCTTCCGACTCTCGCGTCACTCCCAGTGAAGCGGAAACAATGAAACTACTCACGCGCGATTGAATGAGGAAAAAGGAAGTCGTAACTGAAAGGAAAACGACGCTCATTACGAGAAAGCAAATAAGGAAATGTTTGCGCATCCTGCCGTGACAAGAGGAAAAGTGCGCAGTGGACACAAAAGGGCGAGGGGGTTTCACGGTAGCACAGAGTTCACACTCGATCGTTGTTCCATTCGCATCAGCCTTCATCATGGCCGGCGACGGCGACGTGAAGAAAGAGAACATTGACTGGCGTGGTGCTTTCAGCGTGCGTGACATCTTCGGTGACACGCCGCTCCATCTCGCCGCGCGAATGAGACATTATGGATCGGTGTTGTTTATTGTCAGCCTTGGTATGGACGTTTCCGTCAAAAACTTCGACGGACTGACTGCTGAAGATGTGACGAACGATGAACAGATCGAAACATTAGCTGCCAAAAGACGAGAGAGATGATGCAATTTGTACTGTATTCTATCAATGTTTTCAATTTTGGACAAAAAATGTATGTTATTCAATGTTATATACGTATGTTATTCAAAATAAAATGTTTTTTGTTGCGGCTGTGTGAGAAATTTCAGGAGCGCGCCTAAAGCGGCGCAAGGCGGCAACGGCGGCGGGTAGCGGCTGGGCATCAGACCGGCAAGGACGCCCGGCCAATAGGAATCAAGCAGCTAGCCGGCGAACCGATGGTCGTGAAGCGAGGCTACGGCGCTGGCTGCTTTATATGGGGACGCCGCCAGAGACGGAGCAGACCGAACGGAGACAGAGTATTGGAGAAACAGTGGTTTTTGGAGAGTGCGCGTTGGACGAAGTTATTTTGTGACCAGGCAATATTTTCTGGATAGTTCTATTGGATTGTGGTTGTGACCCAGCGCGTTTTTGGTACATCTCGTTTTTGGCAATTTCAGCTTGTATATGGTAAACTTTCGGGTACTGACCATTATTGTATTTTTCCTGTTTTTTTTGTAATAAACTGGTAGTTGGAGAGTGAGTGTGTTTTCCTGAACATAACATGATAGGGGTAGAACAGCTAGGAATTTTTTTTAATTAAAAAAGTTTTCTGATCATATTCTGATTACTCTTACGTCGACCAGTATATTTTTTCTTAGGTTGGTAGACAGGACTGGGCGGGGCAGCAGAGGAGAGAGGCTAAGCAGAGGAGGAGGGTGAATGGAGGGGAGGGGGTGACAACAGCAACAGCGTGAGGTGGGCAACAGCTGATAGGAGCGCAACGACCTTGTCACGACACGACGGACTGGCCAACGAACTTGTGACGTCACAGGGACGATCTTGCGGCGTCACACCCCCAGATGTTGACACCGGATGTCAACATCCTGTTTACACCGAATGTTGTGATGCAGGGTCGGCCGTTTCCTTCTACTAGCAATGGATTGTAACGGGAGTGGATTTCTCTTCCTGAAGACTAAGTTCCAAAATCCGAGAAGCGAAACTAACACGGAATATTTGATCCTCACGTTAGGGAACTTATGAAAGATTCAAAGTTTGAAAGCATATTAAATATGCACGAACGAGCGGCAAGGTTCTCTTTAAAAAACATTGTGATAAATTTTCGAGGCAAATACAGGTCTAAAAATTACAGAGAACTTATCAGGAAGCTTATTGAAAACTAGACATGAGATGTAATACGTCCTTTAAAATACACATGTCGGACTCGCATCTTGAGATTTTCCCTGGAGAAGCTCGGCGCTGTCAGCGAGGAACATAGTGAGTGTTTCAGGGAATCGCTAAAATGTAATGACATTGCCTGGAAAACAGAGCACCAAACATGTTGGGCACTCAGGAGATGTTACTGAAGCAAAGTACACCAAAAAATCTGCTTCACATTCATTTTAAGTAAAAGCCATTCTAGCTAACGTGTTACATTTATTAAAATGTATAATTACCAGAAATGGTATTTCAGAAAAAACTGTGGGAGGTGAATAACTTCTGTAAACCAGTTTGAAATCACCAAAAAAAGCTCAATGCGAACCACCCAGTGTACTTCCTTTAACATTTAAAAACAAATTTTTTCGGCCAGTATTATTTTGCCTTGTGAACCCTCCGTTTGTGCGAGATAAGGACGCACGACCCCGCGAATACCTCTCCGCACACATCACAAGAATGCGGTCATTTCCCCGTGTGAAGCCTCCGTTTATGTTCGGCGAGGACGTTTGACTGCGTAAAAGCCTTATCGCACACATCGCATGGATATGGGCGTTCTCCCGTGTGCACGCGCTTGTGTCGAAGGAGGGTACTTGATCCAGTGAAAGACTTGCCGCACACAACGCATTTAAACGGACGTTCTCCCGTGTGCGTGCGCTTGTGCCGGAGGAGGTGGCCACCTTGAATGAAAGACTTGCCGCACACATCGCATTTAAATCGATGCTCTCTGGTGTGTATGCGCTTGTGAAAGTCGAGATTGCCTGACTGAGCGAAAGCTTTTCCGCACACGTTGCACTGATAAGGGCGTTCTCCTGAGTGGGTGTGCATGTGTGTGGTTAAGGAGCATCGGTGTGCGAAAGCCTTTCCACACACATCGCACACGTATTGGCGCTCGCCTGTGTGACGAAGCCTGTGACTCGCGAGTTTGCTTGCGTAAAGGAATGTCTTTCCACACACATCGCACACTATTTGGAGATCTCCCGTGTGCATAAGCCTGTGATTTGTAAGGTGGCTTGACACGGCAAAAGCCATTCCACACGTTTTGCATACATAAGGGCGCTCCCCAGTGTGAGTGCGCTTGTGATTGGCGAGGTGGCTTGGGTATGGGAAAAACTTTCCACACACATCGCACGGATACGGCCCTTTTCCCGTGCGCTTCTGACCGCCCGGGCTGCCTGTCAGGGTGGAAGCCTCTCCAGAAGCGGGCTCCTGTTGCTCCAAAGGCGTAGGGAAAGAGTTGGGCTCCTGCTGGTCCAAAGGCGTAGGGAAAGAGTTGGGCTCCTGTTGGTCCAAAGGCGTGGGGAAAGAATTGGGTTCCTGCTGCTCCAAAAGCGCGGGGAAAGAGTTGGGCTCCTGCTGCTCCAAAGGCGCGGGGAAAGAGTTGGGCTCCTGCTGCTTCAAAGGCGCGGGGAAAGAGTTGGGCTCCCGCAGTCCCCGCCGACGCTGCGTCGTCTGCTCTTCATCAGGGGGGATGTCCTCTCTACCTGCACAGCAAACACAGGTGACTTAGAAACGCGTCTCCAGTCATTTATTCAAGATGTTCAGCGAAATGAAAACTCAGCGTCATCAGTTAGTTCAGAAAGGAGGAGATTTAATCTATTATCATTAAGGGTTTATAAGTGCTTTGACAACTAGGTCATAAGTAGTGAGAGGATTTTTATGCGCTCAGAAATCGTTAAATGTGCTTTTACAAATGGGCATTGATGACCTAAAATTTCTTAAATACGAAGTTCAAATGCAATTAAAATCAATATTTCATTTCCTGAATGAACCTTTCTTGATAAAATTTGAGAAGCATACTTGGAATGAAAAGATATATTTTTGTGCAAACAATATAAGTTTTCTACATTTTCGAGAAAAATAATTTAAATATTCGCCTTAGTACTAACTTCACTAAGCTATGTCCGAAGACGAAAATATGCAAATCATAGAAATTCTTGGTAGACACTAGCTTCCATGTCGAATTCCCTTCATAACAGAGCCATTATGGCAGCGATCAGGAAACTTCTCTTTAATATATGGAGTACAAATACGGAGTCTAATTTCCACTGTCTCTAATGGTCAATTGGAAAATTTGATAGAAACAGTGGCAATATATATTCTGAAAAATTTATTACAAAATTCTGAAAAATAAGAACCAGAAGAAATTATTCTCACTTAATATGTTACACATTTCTTTCCCTTGGAGGCAGTTAAAGTTTGCAGTGAGAGACAGAGAGAGGGGAGAGGGGGAGAGGGGGAGAGAGGGAGAGGGGGAGAGGAGGAGAGAGGGGGGAGAGAGGGAGAGAGGGAGAGAGGGGGGAGAGAGGGAGAGAGAGAGAAAGAGATATTATAAAGTATATCTGAGACGTTGACACCGACGAGGGCGTCTCGCCATATCACAGTGGACGAATGTGTGTTCCGTGGCACATTCCTGTGTTGCAGTTAGAGGAAATTCAGTGTGGACACCTTATCCATGTGGCACATGAGAGTTAACTCTTGATATAGTACGTCTTTTTGGAGCTTAATGCCAAACGATTGCAAACTTCATTAAAATAAATATTAGCTCTATACAAAAGAATGAAATACTGTTGCTAATGCGTGTCCATGTGGACACGTTGGGCAGTTATGGCTTAAGGCCATGTACATTTTTTAGAAACCTTTAGTAATTTTCCATAAATACTGCATGCAATATGTGCGATAACCCATTGCACAGAATTCACTTCCCCCCATAGCACGTCACAAACAGTTTTTAACTGTTTTTGATGTAAAATAAATAAATATAACTCTAAAAGTCAGCCATCACTCTTTTGAATCTATTGTTGTATGTAGAGATTACAACACTGATTTTCTGGTATAATCTTGCGAGAAAGAGTAGTTACTCAAATCAATTAATTCCATCAGTTTAGATGTTACAATAAATGAACCTACACTTACCTCATTCAATTCAAAGAAGACAAACGATCAATAATTAAAAAACACTGCTAGATAAGAAATTGAAACAAAGCGCTGAGGATACAATGACTATGATGCACCAATTATTTCAATCACAAGAAATGTGAACACTGACATACACGTATTTTGAAAATTGTTTACTAGAAGTAAAATAAAATTACTCAGACTATTTTCAGCAGAAACCATGACAAACAATTTACAACATTGTTGACCCAAACAGTAAATATAATTGATGTTTGCTATGTTTTCATTTCATTTTAATACATGCTTTCCTCATACGAAAAAAAAATTAAATGGAGTAGCCAAACTTGGATAACACGAGATATTCAAATACCATTTAACACCGAACAAATGCTTTATTTCATTTCTAAGTATCACAACGTATCTCACGATTTCCACCTCTACTTCCAAAAATGCAAATCATTGAGACAAGTTATTAGGCAGGCTACAATCATGAAACATGATCATGATATTTTGAACTCTAATAAAACAAAAGGATATGGAATATAGGAAACAGTACGACCACATCAACCAGAAATCTTGTAAAGAATGTTGTCCCTAAAGATAATTATAAAGAAATGAACAATCCAGGAACAGTGGTCGTCAATATTTTTCGAGAATAGCAGATAATCTCACTAAGAATCTTAAGTCTCAAAATTCAGTATCAGACTCTTCCACAAAAATATTTGACACCACAGAATTTGTTTCAGAATCTTCCTATAAAATTCTCATAAAAATTGGTAAACTAAAATAAATCTTCAACCGGTCTATATGAATTTCGAAATTGTTTGTTCAAATCTTGTACGTCTACCATTTTACACCAATTAATGCACACATTAAATGCATCGGACCCTTATGGGAATATTTCCAGATATTTTCAAGTTGCTAAGATAAAGTCGCTCTTCAGAAATGAAATTCAAAATTATCGCCAACTTCCCTATTGTCAGCTTTTTTTTCAAAAATTTAGAGGAT
The DNA here is from genome assembly GCA_011170035.1 of Teleogryllus occipitalis. NCBI lineage: Eukaryota > Metazoa > Arthropoda > Insecta > Orthoptera > Gryllidae > Teleogryllus > Teleogryllus occipitalis. The sequence goes on from BLKR01002356.1 coordinate 20,776, forward strand.
GGATGAATGGAAATCTGTCTCGGGAAAAATGAAGCGTTTTGAGAACGTCAACAGCCAACATGGATTTAGAAAATCAAAATCTATGGAAACAACCATACTTTCCTTTGGATAAAAATTAAGCACCTATTGGAATATTTTTAACTTTTATTTATTAATTTATGGTTTTTAGGCAAAAACAGTTAAAATCAGTGTGACATGCTATGGGGAGAAGTGAATTCTGTGCATGGTTTCAAAATTCTGTGATCCCTACCCTAAGCCATATACTACTTGAATTTTGAATACAGAAAAAAAGTGTGTTTTTTGTAAGGATTGTTAACAAAAGTATTCACTCCGATGTAATAAAATATATTTTAAAGGGTAAATCAGCAACAAATTTGGGCTCTAATACCTCATCATGTCCTTTGTCAAGGAATAATATTTCCTGCAATGGCAACATGGAGAACGATAATTTGAATAACTACATTTCCCACTGAATTTTAGACGTGCACAGATAATGAAGTTACATTTATGTCCAGAAGCAAAACAAGAGCCCATCTCAGCATTTGCTCAAAGGATCAGGGATACTGGACGAAAAACCTGATCGACATGGGGATCATTGACCCAGAGGCTACGGTACAATACTTGTTACAGGTTGTTTAGCATTACACAGTCCGAATGGTAAATAATATATTAAATATCACTGTTAAAATTAATGTTAGTTTCCTTGTGATGCTCAGTATAGTCTCTAATTGTACAGAAACAGTTATGCAGCAGACATGATTTCACTTGGGATTTAAACTTTTCTATAGAATTTTATCGTTTAAAGTAATCTGGCAAAGTGTTGTAAAATAATGTTTATGTATTGTATGTGATATTTTTTTAATGAGATGTTGATACTGTCATCTAATGTATATGATTACTATGTTGAGTGTTACAGTTATAGACATCGGCGTTTTCTGAAAATATATTCCCACCCTTAAGCAAGTCATTTTTGACAAAAAACACTGATTCGTAAATCAACAGAGAAAGTAAGGAGAAACTTCCTAGATTAATAAAGAAAGGCTTACAAGAATCACATGGGTGGGATTTGGTTATTTTTCGTACAATTCTTTTTTGTAATCTAAAAGTCTGGGAGCTATAAAATATATTTCCCCAGAATATTATGTCATATCTTGGACGGGAATGAACATTCGTAAAATATACACAAGGAGCAGTATGAAGGCTGACTGAATTTGAAAGAATTCTGAAAGCGTAGCATAATGAACTTAATTTTGTGTTCATTGAAATGGACGTTCCATTTAAGGTTTGACTGAATTGATAGACCTAAAAAGTTTGTTGCCTTAACATCAGTCAATGGTACACCGTTCATTTTCAATGGAGCACAGAATTGTTTCTTTGATATGGAAAACTGCATTAAAACGGTTTTCTTTTCATTTACTATTAATTTGTTATTTTGGAACCAATTTTAAACATTGTACTAACATCACTGGTTTTGTACTAATATTACTGATATGGTGAATTTCAAAAGCTATTGAAATTGATCATAACACTGTACTTTCAAAATTAATGGTTGCTGGAAGTGATTGTTTGGATGTGTTAATTATTTATATTCTCACTATAAACTATCACAGAGTAGATAATACGCCATTCTTGAAACAAAATAGTCTTACTACGAAAAAGCCTTTTTTTTTACCCTTGAACTGTAATATACATTCCAGATGCAAATAGAAATACCCGTAATTACGAAATGTCTTCTAAACGAATAATTTTGTGACAACTATGAAATGGTATTACACTCACCGAGAACACTAAATCCATCTTCCAGTTCCACTGAAGCAACAGAAGCACTATCACAGCTTGGAGCAAGAGGATCCTACAACAATAGATGTTTATAAAAGCTCTGAAAAGGAAGGAAAGCACATAAAAGAAAAGGTTAAGACTCTGAGGCTCAGTTTGCTTACAGCTGACTATTCATTTGTATGAATTATGTATTTAAACAAGTGGTGCAACAGAATGGCACAGACTTTCTTGTACAAGTTAGTTTTCTAATTTCTTTGGTCTGGGCTAGACTTTCGATCTTGCCCCATCTTCTTGCTACTGCCATTATTGCCTGGAAACTATTTTTTAAAAACATTTTTCTCAATGGTAGATTAGAAATATTACTTTAACAATATTAAAGAAGAGTAAAACCTCAACCTACATGGAACTACTCGTTGAAAAATTTGGAGCCGTCTTTAAGAAAACATAGTTTAAGTGTTAATGTAAATGCAAAATTTGAAACTCTTTTTTACAGAAATCTTTTGAGTTTTTGAAAAACTTTATTGGAAGTCATTTGAAGCACTTCTACTCACAAAAGCAATAATGTTTACAAATCACTGGAAATGTGCCTATAGTGCAAAAGTGCAAATGTGCATAACAGTGCGAGGGATAAATAAAAAAAATATTTTTGTCGTTTTTGAAAAACAAAAGAATACAGCAAAATTAATTTGAAGTCATCTTAAAGACTGCATTTAGCACTATCCATACAAAAAGTTTGACTAAACAATTTGAAGCCATTTTTAAGAAAATGGCATTTGAGCATTTCTGAAAATGTGGAATTTTGAGCTCATTTGCACAGTAAACTGATGAGTTTTTCAGAAGTTTTAGGACATCAAATGTGCTCATTATCAAATTACATTTTTCTAATTTTTGAAGAAACAAAAGAATAGACATGGCGTTTATGACATAGCACTTGGCACTATCCCTACCAAAACTTTAAAGAAAAAATTGGAGCCGCTTTTGAGAAAATCTTTTCGATATTTTTTAAAATATTGCACATATTGCAGCAACACTGAGCGAAAACTACTAAAATTTTCAAAAATATGAGCGTGACCTTAATGAATGAATTCAGAAGAAAAAAATTTACTTGAAAGAAAAATCTCTATCTTCAATTTTGTAGTTGTAGGAAGAGGCCAAAAAAATTTCAATCTTTTGTAATTTTGAACAATTCAGAGTTCTCAGTGAAAATCGGACCTATGCCACCTTTATTAGAAACATTGCCAATAAATTCACAGCCATTTCCTTGCTCCCTCCCTGCACAAAATTATCCCTTGCTTTTAGAAGCTAGACCACAGTAACGCACTCATTATTGTGTTTTATTAGATCTAGCATTTTCTAGTGGTGAGATTTTTAAACACTTTGCCAAGATAACGACACAATTGCGTAGTCTTATAAAATAAAACGTTTTGTGTCAGTTTTGCATGCAAGGAAATTGAAATTATACTGGCTTCATTCCCATTTTTTTCTGTTTACCTATTTATTAAAGACTTTCATACTACTGTTATAATCACTTGCATGATTTACATAAAGACATTTAACAACGCTGAATATTGCCATATTTGAGAACGGCATTTTTAATGCCCATGTAAGATTGCATTGATTGAAAATGCATTAAAAGAGGAGCTGATATCTTGATAAGGTGCTGTTGATGTTTTATTTTATTTTGGAACATTGTAATTTTATAATTAATTGTATCTCATATTTACCTATTAAAAATAAGATTCATTATTTAAAATAATTAGTTTATGTAAGTTTGTTAAGAGCTTTGCATCTGTTTAATTATAATCATTCAAATAATGGTATTAACATCGTGTTTCTTTTTAGGAAAAATGATATTCTGAGAAACTCAGAATATGAACCCCTATTCACCAGGAAAGTTGCCATCACTTATTTGTCTGGGTTAAAACTTGATACATCATCCATTTTGCCTCGAGTTGTGGTGGTGTGCACTTCACCTCTGTGCTGATTGTGGCATTTGTAACAATGCAATTTTTAAAAGCATTTTCTCACAGATTTAACAGGCATTTTTAAGGCCTTGGTCTGTAATTATCTTAGAAATTAGTTTCGCAGTAACTTAGAAGTATTCAAAGTCAAATTTATGTAATTAATTTCATACAATTTTGAATAAGGTATAAGACTAATCATTTCAGGACTACAGAAGTATTTTCCTAAGAATGAGCCAAAGTGACAGTTAGTGCTGGTAACATAACTGAAGGTTCTGTGGTTGTTGTGTCCTTGGACCCATTAGACTCCCTTCCTGCATTTGTTCGTTTGCAGTTGGCTAACTTGTAATTGGCTTCTACACATCCTTTTGTGATGTCCTTCTACGACAAAAATATAGCACACCACCAGAAATAATAGAAATCAGGAAGTGCAGTATTTGTGCTCTTCTGTAAACATTCTTGTTTTCTACAAATATTACATTGAATTTACTTTTTGTGTGATAAATATTATGTTTATATTAAAACCCAGACTTGAATGTTGTTACATGGATATAGAGGGCTTGGCTTCCAAACATCATTTTGCATTCATTTGTGCTTTTTTTAATAGTCAAAAAAGTACCTATTAAAAAACGTTCAAGTTATTTGATTAGTTTTTAATACTCAATGAAGCATTACAACTTCGTATTAAAATGTAAAAAAATAATATTATGTTGCCAACTCATTGAAATAATTTTAATATAGTCTTGAAGTGTCATTAATGGCAATTAGAAATTGTAGAATTAATTGTTGAGTAGTATTTCCATATGTTATTAGAGTACAGAATTTTGATTACTGTATTTAAATTGAGACTAAAGCCTATCATGTTCTGTAAATAATTGAACAAAATAATAATGCATTCCTCAAAAAAAAAAAAAAAAAAAAAAAAAAAAAAAAAAAAAAAAAAAAAAAAAAAAAAAAAAAATGCTGTAAAACACTTTCTTCTTTTTTTTTTTTTCTCCCAATAATTATCACTTTAATTATATTTTCAAATACTATTGTATTAATTTATTTTTCCAGGTAGTTTTGGCATAGGTGATGGAAATTGGTCATTGAAACAGGTGATGGTTCATCGATGCAGATATTTATGGATATTGTTAATTCTAAATGGCTATTGCATTCTATTACAAGATCATGAACATGTATTTGAAGGTGATGCCAATATACATTTTGCTTATTTTGCAAGCATCATGGACTTTTGTGATTTCATTCGTATTTAACATTCACAAAATGTGTATACATTAATATTATATAATATTATACAATTTTTTTAGTGTGTATCATTTTTGACCAGGCAAGTTATTTTAAAATTCTCATTAGGTAATATAACTTGTGGTGTAATTCTGTTATAGTTTCAATGTGTACTATGTAGTAATGCTCTCAGAATGACTACAAATTAGTATGAGTAATATAAAAAATTCACATTTCCACTAGAAAAGTGTCATTAACTTCAAAATGCTGGTTTTTCAGGACACTGTTTTACAAAGAGAGTTCTGAATCAAGTTCATGGAGTGTGACAATTTGTAATTTTCTTTTGAAAGATTATTAATTTTTACTTTGGTTTTCAAGGAAAAAAGGTTTCAAGTTTTTCATAATTTAGGGTTCTCCACAGTGTACTGTTTCATATAGTATGGATAACACTGCATTCGCAAATATGCAATGATTGTGGCTATTATTCATCTTCAAAATTACCAAAGAAAAATATCTCAGATTGTGTTAATGATTCTTGGGCAAAGAAATGTCATTACTGTTGTAATTGTGTTGACCGTGATAATTTTCTGAAACATTTCCCTTGCCAAGTGAACAAAATACTTTCCTCTTGAAATAAAACAATTCAATATTACTGGACATGATTCTCATGCCCTTTAAAATGCTAAAACCTGCATACATATGCCAGATACAATTTGACAAAACATGCACAATCAAATTTTAGCTTGGTACTTTTTTTTCATTATCTTTTGAAACAGGAAGACTAAACAATTTTTCAAAATTTTACTCAATCAAATTCATCCTTTTATGAGAAATGAATCTTTTTGAACATTCTACTACATCACCAGATGTAATTGGAGCATATTTGTAAGATGAAATCTGAGACAATGTGAGGTCAAATTCTGCATTTTCTACTCTTGAATCACAATTTTTTTTCTTTAAATTTCATAGAAGTTTTAAATCGAATTTGAATTTATTGGTTTATATATTTTTTCCTTGGCAGTCACACTTGCATGTCCAAACACTAATTTCAAAGACATTGTAACATCTTCAACAATATTTAATGACTTCAATAGAGGTAATCCTGCCATTTTCAATTTCTGAATTGGTATAGGCAGTTTTACAAAATTTAATTAAATATGTATTTTTATTTTATTTTTTTATATACATTGTTTTATAACATTTTATTTTATTTTTTTGCATGCAAGCAGACTAAGAGTCTGCACCTAATTATTTTCCCCTCCCTTGTATCACTGTCAGTTACCAGTGATACCGAGTAGTGATCTATGTGTGTGTGAAATTAATCAATAGTATTCGAAGAATATAATCCTAAATTTTGAAGCAATCCAGAAAAGTATGCATTTAACAAAATAACTTGCCAAATTTAAAAGTCACTTCAGAACTGGTTATTAATTTGCTAAGTAACCTTATTATTTGACTCATCCAATAAAATGAAGGCCAATCATTTAGTCCCACGCTAAAGTGATGAGTCTTCTCCCACCTTACACAATACTAAAATTATGATTTATCCCGACCTCTCACTATATTTATTCGCTGTTATTGAGTGCACATTCTTCTCTACAATTTTTTATATTTGCATTTAGGTGATAATAACAATAGTTATGACTAACTTGTTGGGAGTGTAGGATTTGTAAATGCAGGCCAATGAGCTTAAATGGGCAAAGCGGTTTCTAAGCAATGAGATTGATTCAAATTGCAGACCCAGCAGGTAAATCAATGCTGTGCAATGCATTTTAATTCCAGTTTTTAAATTAATTTAACTAATTTGATTTTATAGCATGTTTGTACATTTAGATTACAGATATTGAAATAACAGAAGTACAAAATATAAATGTGATTTATGTTGGTGATTTCTTCCATATACTTTTTTGATTTTAACAGTATGTAAACTATTTATGAATTCATTGTAATTGTAAACTAAGTGTTAATTTTATGTAGATGAATTTTGTGCTAGTGAAAGCAAGAACCCTAAGTATAATGAAAGGACTAATAGAATTGAACCTTTAGTAACCAAAATTAATATAAACATAAAACAAGAATATTAAATTTGTCAAATGAAAGGTTAAAAGAAATAAACAACAAATACATTCGAAAATAATTTTCAGCTACATATTTAGCCATAATTTAAATAAATCTGGGCATTTTTATAAAATAAATGTGAATTAAATTTGTTTTTTGGGGATCAGTAATAAAAGTTGCTATTTAAATGTACTTGTGAAACAGTTTTAAAATAGTTTTTAACCGTTATAAAATATTTTTGAAATAATTACTGATGACTGTAAACATGTTCTCCTTGTGTATTTAATCCACCTGATCACATAAATGATTAAGTGGTACATCAATGTTTCATTATCATTTGTTAGCTATTAAGTTTATGTAAATATATTTCATTCTATTGTGAGTTATGTTATATTTTACACATTTTACTTTACAAAATAAATATTTTAATGCTAAATTCTAATATTTTATTTTTAGGTACATGCTGTTTCAGAATATCCATTTTATATATGTGTGTATATATATATATATATATATATATATATATATATATATATATATATATATATATATATATATATATTATATATAATATATATAATATATATATTTCATATATTTATAAATAGTATATATAAATAAAATATATATATATAGAGTCGTCGTCCGGAGCCCAGCGCGAGTGGAAGCATCCAAGAAGCGCTCCCGCACCGTCTCCATGTTCCGCGACCGCGACCGCGACCGTTTTTCCACCATGTTCTCGTTATACATTCATGCTCATCGCTAGATTCCCCGTATGCCACGCAAGAACAAGCGCCGCCCTGGGACTTCTTCCTCTTCTGGAGAAACGCCAGCCTGTGCCAGTACTCCTCGACAGTCTCTCCTAACGGACTTTGCCGGCGTGCAACGCAGCACCCAAACCATGGACGAGACGGCCCAGGCGACCGCTCTTCTTGCCGCACTTCAGCGCCTGCTCCAGGCGCCTCAACAGGCCCCTCGTTTCGACCTGGAAAAGGCCTGGGATTTCGTCGCAGCGCAAACCGAAAACCCTGCCATCGGTAAGCGCGACCAGATTGAATGCAGATACCTCTCTATGCTCCGTCCGCTCGTCCCTGACTTGGACGACTCGGACAAAACTTTCATCACCGACCGGGTGAGAATTATGACCATCGCCCTGAAAAAGGGATGGCGCACAGCTGTGCATAACGCACAGGACTCCGACCTCTTCGGGCTGCAAATCCTGGAGCCGCCCCCGCAGCCACCGCTGCGCAAGGTCTACAAACAGGAGCCCCAGCGCTTTCCGCGGGGCCGCGGCCGCGGGCGCGGGGCGCCGGGCGCGGCCACGGCCACGTCGTCGTCGCAGGCGGCATAGTGGTGCCCCCGCGAACCCCGAGGCAGCGGCAGCGCCGGCGCCACACTTCGCCGCCCCCGCGTACCTGACCACTCTTCAGGAGCCTCCTTCGTCGCCACCCGTCTGGGACCCAGACGAGTTCCTCATCTTATTCGATCAGCTGCTCGACGTCGTCCAGCCGCCCGACCCGACACCGCCAGAGCCGGTGCCGGTTGATTGGGCCTTCTGGAGACCCATCCTCCAGGAGCTGAGTGAAATCGACCAGGATGACCGCGACTCCACTACAGACTCACCTGACTCCCAGGTATCTCAAGACGGCAGTGTTTTGCCTACGGGCCCCCGCCCACGTGTGCATGCGCGCTCGGTGCCTCCTCTCACTTTTACGACGCGCGTAACGCCATTGCTGCCTCACCCATTGTTTTCAGAGGGTCTCCATCATGTTCCGCCTTCGGCGGTACCACTTAAGCGCCGCCCCACTTGCCGCGCGCTTTCCAAAACATTACAGAATATGGCACAGGCTGGTATTTTGGAAAGAGTTTCCGAGGCCCCACTTAATACGTTTTCGTGCTTTCTAGTGCCCAAGAGCGAAAAGAAGTTTCGCCTTATCTGTGATATGTCCCCGTGGACCAAGTTTTACGAAGCCTCGCCTACTGTTTCTCTCCCTTCTGCCACGGCTGTGCTTCAAGACTTACCTAATTTCAAATATGCTGTACGCATCGATTTGATTGATGGATTCTATCACGTGCCGCTCAGTCGCGGCACGCGTAAGTGGTTCTCCATCGAGTGCGCCGGACTATTTTACCAGTTCACATCCCTCCCGATGGGCTGGTCCCTTTCGCCTCTTTTTATGCAAATTGCCATGTCATTTGCATTAAAACATGCCTGCGTTTCCCGCGCATATGTTTATTATGATGACTTTTTGCTTCTAAGTAACGACCCGCTGCAGCTAGCGGCGGGTGTTCAGAGCCTTCGAGACTTAAAATTTCAGATCAACGAATCCAAGTCTCAGCTCCAGCCATCCACAGCTCTCAAATACTTGGGAGTACACCTGGATCTTCTCCACAAAACCATTACTGTGGACCCGACATACTTGCGCGCTGTGCGCAACGTCCCCCGACCCTGGCTTCGCGACGCGCGCTTCCGGCGCTCGTTCGCCGGCATGATCGGCTGGTTGTCGGTGGCCTCCACGGCCTCCTACCCCCCGGCCCGCCTGATTCGCTTGTGGCCGGACCTCGCGGGACCGTGGATCACCCGCCTACATCACCTCAGCCGCTCCGCCACGCCGTCGCAGCGAACGCACATTGTCGTTCACTCCGACGCCACCCCTCAGCAGTGCGCCTGGGTTTCTCCCTTCCACACTCGAGTGTGGAGCACCCCGACGGAGTACGACATCTATCACGCGGAGACTTTCGCCGCTCTCGGCGCCCTACTGGACCATGCCGAGTTCTTTGTGGAATTATATGTAGACAATTTTTCTGTTTTGTGCAATTTGAATCGCAGGGTAACCCACGTACGGGACCCCTTTCTTTGTATTCTTGCCCATTTGACTTATAATTTTGTTAGTTTTAAGGCCAATTTTGTACCCTCATGTATGAATAAAGCAGATGCCCCATCTCGTTGGGCCTCCGGCGGATCTGCGGGCCCCTGACCAATCAGAGGCCGCCGTTGCGCCTCCCTACGCAACGGCGGCCCCGTGATCGGTTGGCAACTGGAAAGGGTCAAGGCCCGGATAGAGTTTTAAATAATAAATAACGACGGTGTTCCCGACGCGATAGAGTTCCCGTAAAAGGAGTCAAGTCACAATTTGTGAAGGTGGAAGAATTTTGCATCATGAGCTGAATATGAGAAAACTGACAATCAACCTGACAAATGTACTATTGTACAGGAATGCCACATTATCACGTAATTTCTCCCAGTAAGCAGTACCAGGTTGTGTAATAAACCATAATTGCGAAAACGCTAGGGTCAACTAAACACCTTTCATGTAAAGAGAAAGTAGTCACAAAATCGGAATATGATTTGTAAGGTAGAATCAATCAGAAAATCAAATACGATTTTTACACGCATATTATTTAGTTCTTATTCTTTAAGAACTTAGAGAAGCTTCCTCAATGCATCAATGGAAGTGAGATCACCTACTAAATATCACTTGTTCTTGTGATTCAACATCTACTAAAAATCTACACAATTTACAGTATGAGAACCCAATGCACACACTACAATAATTTTTTGTAGCATACCATACTTTCTTATAATTAATCTGCTAACCTACAATACAAATTTTATTGCATACATAATGCGAAAGTTTCTCTTGATTTTTTTTTTTAATTTTAACATTTACCGTAATTATCAAGGATAGATTTCTACCCTTCTTAAAGTGCTTCAAAATACATAAGGAGAAACGATTTTATGAATAGTTTTGCATTTGTTACCTGGCAAAATGCAATCACGATTTACAATAATTTGAAATAATTTCCAAATCACAATAAAAAAAACAAAAAAAAAAAACATTAGGCAATAGAGGTTAATTTTTTGAGCCATGTTTTTTCTTCCTTTTGCTTCCTAAAGCTCCTCTAAAAAGACTTCGACAGAGAAGAAAAGAAACTTAACACAAAAGTTGACAAAATATTCAATCATAAGAATGTATTACCAGTCTATAAATCAATTACTTCAAAAGCATATATGTATATCTCTCAATCTCATTAAATCTTCGTATACCTCCCAATCACACTAATGTGATGGTGGTTGCAAGTAATACTAAGTTCGATGTAGCTGGGACGCACAATCTTAATTTTTGACAAGAGCATTTCCACTACGAGGAAATCAGTTTTCAGCATGAATATGAATTAAAATTCGCAGGTTGATGCAATTAAAACAATTGATTTGTAGTTGATGCGACATAAAATAAAATAAAATAAAACAATTGAGTGCGATGAAGATGCCCGGAAGTGTTTATTGGTGAACACCGCAGCGGAGATGACTTAAGCAAGTCCTAATGGAAAACGATAGTGATTGCAGTCACGATTCGTCAAGGATTTTAATCCAATATTTATAAAACGCTTTCAACGATTAGCAAGTACTCGAATTGTCTTTGGTGATCATGTCATGTAAAAATGTTAATTGTTATCACACATTTATACAGCTTCAATTATTCACTCTAATATACATAATACACATTTTCAGAAGTTCTTTATCCTATTCAACGTCATGGAAACCCAATTTTTCATTGAAAAAAGTCTTTATGAAACATTGCATGATACAGTAGTGTCAACAGTTTCTAGCAAGGGTTGCACAGAAATCAAGTGCTTTTCCGCCCTGTAGAATAGTGGTGGAATGCGGAGTGAATTGTGGAATGCGGAGTGATGGTACGTGACATTCTAAAGAAACCGCCAGTCAGGTCTGGGTAAAAACCCCTCCTATGCCAAGAAGAGAAGCAGCGGTGAGCACTGGAAGACGGCGCAGAAGGAGGAGGGAAAGGCAGAAGAAATACACGCTGCGAGAGGAGAACAGCGCACTTAGTACTGGTCCAAACTTGTTACTGTATTCCTGCGTTTCCATGTATCATTTCGTTTCCTCTCACGGAATTTGTAGCTACGTTTAGTAGCTATGTTTGATTGTACATTAATTATTCAATTCAATTCAAATCAATTCAGAGATGACTTATTTTCCGTGGGGAAGCTCAAGCCACGAGGGTGCACTTCCGGCTGACTACACAAATTCCGCAACCCTAATTTCACCTTTTGAAAAAGAAAGGAGGTATTACTCGGACGAGGAAACAGCCGATTTGTTCAGGGTGGTGAAATAGAATATTTTCCTCAGAGGCTTCAGGATATTTTGCGTGTAATAAATCTACGACATGAGACAGCCGGATTTACCTCTTTCCGAAGAAAGGCGTGCGAAGAATTTTTTCGCCCTCAAAAATCCACTTCTTTGATTGAGTAAGAATCCGCGAACTTAGGAATGACTGTCCGATACGCTCTTACTCCACTGAAGCGTCGAAGATTAGGGAGGTTTGTTAGCAAATTCCAACTGCACCTGTGAGAGGACGACCTGCCTGTGTAAACGGATTGTGAATAATATTGTATTGAACTGTTCTCCAGGACTGTTAATACAGTATGAGTAACAATATTTCGCTAAGTAAACTAGCTTCCTTTACGCTTGTTGGTTTACTGTGATTATACACTGCCTTTACACATTCCTGGAAAAGATTGCTTTCTAGTACAAATATACACTAAACAATAACGTACAAAATTTTATTTTAAGTGTTTTTTAATGTGTTTACTGCAAAAATCGTCCATGAATTTTCGACGGTTACTTAAAATCACAAGTCCGAAAAGGATACCATTCAATCTAGTATATTCCAAGGACCTACGAGAGAGTTGTACAGTTGTCAACTTGCATAGTGGGATTCAGTACTCTCTGAATTTATGACAAATTATAAGGCAAATATATATGACATATATCTTTCAGATCTACAATTTTGAATTTTGACAGTAACGTTTTCGTATGTTTGTTTTTATGAAATACGTTAAAAGGATACTTCCCAAAACAAATATATGGAACAAATAATTGCCAGGTGGCTCGTAAGCCTATTGCCCATTAAGCCTACTTTTGCCGTTTGTGGCGACTCAAACACTTTTACTGATAAGAAGGTTATGGTGGCGCCCAGCTAGCACTCGCGCTGCGGCGTTCAAAACCTTTACCGAGCTTTCTCCTCCTGCAACGCAAGCAGTCACATTCACAACATTCAGGCAGAGACAGATTTGAGAATAGATGGAGTATGGAAAATGCTATGTGGTAGTTACCTTTCGCGCTCAGGCGGGATTTGCTCGCGGCTAGCTTCGTAACATCTACGCTGCGAGGCACCACTTCCAATTAAATATACCTTCTTAAAATAAATATACCACTGGGAGTAATTTCCCCTCGCTTCAAACACACTCGACTTTCAGTCACCACCTTAACAATTTGACGAAGAGAGCGGTGTCTAGGTGGCGGGAATAGCAGAGGTCAAAAGCGCCGTGGTCCGGGAGGCCGGGCCCGCTGCCAACGAGATGACCTCATCTAGGCAAGCGTTGCCGTCGCACTGGGCGGCGCGGCGTGGTGCGGCGCTAGTCGTCTCTACAGATTTAGGCGGCCCGCCGTTCCAAACACGACCCCGCGAGCTGCCCTCTGCGTCCATTCGCAAGAGGTCATGACAACACTGCATTCCTCTCAGTCAATACGCAAATGCGATTTACTACCATCCGAACTACTGAGACAAATGAATTCCTCTCAGTCAACAGGCAAATGTGATTTACTACCATCGGAACAACTGATACAAATGAAGGATTTCTCTCAGCCAAGAGGGAAATACGATTTACTACCAACCGTACAGCTGAGACAAAAGAAGGATTCTTCTCAGCCAATAGGCGAATACGATTTACTACCAACCGTACAGCTGAGACAAAAGAAGGATTCTTCGCAGCCAATAGGCGAATACGATTTACTACCAACCGTACAGCTGAGACAAAAGAAGGATTCTTCGCAGCCAATAGGCGAATGCGATTTACTATCATCCTAATAATTGAGGGAAATGTAAAATGGATACTTTCACAATAGAATCGATACACACACGAGCTGTCAGTTCATGGATTTAAAAAAGTATAACAATAGCATGTATATATAAAAATCCGTATCTGATAAATATAAAAATTTGTTACAATTACTGTGTGCACTGTTTTTTTTATTATCACGCTGACTTGATAAGACAAAAACAAATGTAATACCCGGCAAGCGTCAATATATTAAGGAATACTCCATCAATCAATTACGAGTGTGGTCTCCAAACCAACTACTTAATATAATCAAAATCTTGTGATTGGAAGCTATTTTTAAACTATTCAAAGCGAAAACGAGATCCATGAGTAAAGGATTGTAACTTTGTCAATAAAAATTCACCAAAAAAAATTATTTTAAAACAGAACAAGGAAATATGTTAAAGTTATTCGAAGCACCACACGGGGAAATTAAAATTACGATGCGATACAACTGAAACACGGTTTCGTTGTAAAAATTAATTTTTAGCCAGAAGTCTGGTTACAATATGAATAGAAATTATTTAAGCTTTATAGTCAAGCATAGGCAAGTAAAACGAGTGTTAAAACACTTGCGGTTTTTCTTCTTAAAATGATTTTGGAACGTCAAGTAGGAACGGATACTCCCGTCGTGAGAATTAAAAATGTATATATTTAAAGGATTGAGGGTTTTCGTTGAGAAAAGAATCATACGTTGTACCAAACTTGTGTGTGTTTCTGAGGTACGTGATGACACCGGCAGTGGTTTTCTTGTGGAGAGCAGTAGCAACAATTTCATTGGCGTTATCTATCCTTGTTGTCACCAATCTGAAATGAATAAATGAAGAAGATAGAGATTCGTATCGAAACTTATGAAACTAAAACTAGTTTTACTTCATTGAAAAGGTCCAGATTGTTCATAAAAATACCAAAAAACATCAAAATAATAGGACTGAAATTGTGATCACTTTCGATTGCCCACGAAAGACAAGAAGCACGCACGTGCCAAAGGGACTAAGGGTAGCTTCAGTGCCTCTACCAATGCCCAACAATCTAACACAATGACGGCTTTTTTAAGTTCAAAGACTAACGAGAGATATAAAACAGCCGCAATGTCAAACAATCGCTTGACATGTGTCTTGACCAAAAATGTCTAGTAATTATTAAATGTGAGATTTTTTTTTTTAAGTTACAATCGATACTTTACAGGATTTCCTCGTAAGTTTACAACATACTACAATGCTGAACGCAACAAATATAGATCTTGATAAATGCAAAACATTTTAGTCATATTTTCAAAATCATGTTCACGTAAAGTAGTAAGTATATTGTTCCTAAATATCTAAATATCTTAGTTCACCGCTATAAGACAAACATTTGGTGTTTTATTTTAATGCTTTATTTTAAGAATGCATTTTCTGGAGAAGTTCTTGAAAAAAATAATTCGAAAGGCTTATTGGTAACACTCAAAAATGCACACCGATTCTTATCCCTCTCCTTATAAACCTTGACAGCTCGTTGCGGATTTATGTAATTTGTGACCCTACAAAAATATTTACCTAGGGCGGCGAATATTTTGTTCCCCTTTCAATAATTCAATGAACCTTCATTTTAATGTTTTAAAGCAAAATAATTATAATTCCAAATAAATTCTAATGTAGTTTATTAATGTATAATTAAATTGGTTTTGAAATAATGTAATATTATAATTCGTTTTGTCGAACGTTGTGAATTGCAAATTTGTGGATATGAAAATCTATTTCAAGCAAAAAAATCATTTTCAATGCTAAAATTGAAAGTGAAATTAATCTACTTTTGCACATTGTTGATTTAAGTAGCATTTAACGCGATTCAAAACCAAACAGATCTTTCAGCCGAACAATTTGAAATAGATGTACACATACATGCCAAAGTTGATTTCAAAATTTGGAAATAAGTGTAAAGATCAGTTCCTCAAAGAAACTGGAGAAAATTATGCGGAGATTTTTCCCAAATATAAAAAAAATATTAGAAATTTGCCGCCCATCCAAAACTTTCCTAGTCATAAACCAGCCACAGTTGACAAGTCATGCGTCTACAGAAAAAACTGCAGTTTTCGTCATTCGCTATCGTTATTCAAAATACGGACAGAAAATGAATTAGCAGTCATCATAAGTAATCGATAGTTTTAGAATTAACTACAAGAACTGAATCTTTCGACACTAGGACCGCAGCAATCTAATCTATATTTCTTCCTTCATAAAAAACTTCGATCGCAAGGACGTATCAGTGGTAACGTTTATGAAGTCAAAATCTGACGATGAAAAAACTACATTGAAAAAAATAACTAAAAAACGATTTTTCAAAATAGATGCATTAACTCGATATCATATATATATATATATATATATATATATATATATATATATATATATATATATATATATATAGAGAGAGAGAGAGAGAGAGAGAGAGAGAGAGAGATAAAAGTATCGTAGGTCAAAAGGAAGCTTGTAAATAATCTGTTCAATGCCATCCGAGCGTTGTTGCATTTGACACCATCCGAGAACTTAAAATTGAATCTATCATCGTCGATAGGGGATCGTATTCCAGCGTCACACGACAAAAGAAGAAGCCGATGGTTCAGAGATAGCAAAATCGAGATCCACAAATTTTCTGTGTGTATATATGTGGGTGTCTGTGTGTGTTACCGACTGGTTTTCCCAATTTCCTCACTTCCAACTGAGATTGGTTTCACAGTACCATTCTCGTAGTTACTAGATCCCTGAGCTCCGAAGTGCGTCGTGTAAACCATATCGAAGGTTGTGTCGGGGTAGCTCCTGGATCACTTACTATTCATAATGAGATATTTTGCGAAACGTACCAGAATCGAGATAATTCGAATACACTCACCGCTGGATTTTGGATGGCATTATTTTTAATAATAAAGCAGAATTCTAGGAAACGGAATCATGCCAGACATCCGAACTTCCCTCCCTCTTCCGCTCTTTCCTTTCCTTTCCCATTTATTATTTCCAATTGGGACTATAACACAATAAGAAGGAACATGAGTACGTCTGTGAAGCCAACATCCACACGGATAAAATCCTAAAGTAAATGTCTTCAGAAAGCAATACAATTTAAGGGGATTAATGTTGAGATAAAATGGTTCTACAATCAGATCTTTCTTCTACAAGTAGATCAAAAGTTCAATGTTCGCTTTTCGTGATTATAGCATTATGGAGTCTCTGTAATGCAAAGTCCCACGCATTTTTCATTCTTTCTCGGACAAATATCACCATTAAATACATAATGTCTCAAACGATGCCATATCTACCTTGCCTGTAAATTTAAATTATGACGAGCTCTTCCGATTACTCCAACAAAACAAAAGAACTTCAGGAGTAGCAACCACGATAGTGAGCGGGTCAGGAGAATGAATGCTTTGAAAAATAGATCTATGATGATAGAAAAGAAACATTTATTTCAGACGAAGTTACAAATTACGACTTGATCAAATTCTTCAGCTTTAAGGAATTGAAGCCGACCCCCACGAAACTATTATTTTAGATTGTGTAATAAAACGTACGTCTTGCGAGATCTCTATAGTAGGGTCACAATTTTCATCTCGTCAATCCTTGATATTATATTACACTACAATACAACCATCCGCGTCTAGGGTGAAAGAAAATAGACAAACTATATCAGGGTGAGAGACTAAAAAATGTTCAGAGTATGAATATTGCTTACACTACAACAGCAAGCATGTAACATTTCGTCATTCACTGCATTCACTTGATTAATTACGACTAATAGAAAATACTTAATGGAAGAACAATATGTAGATTCCTTAACGATGTCGGACTAATTGTAGCAATATAGAGGCTGCTCGAAGTCCTAGTGTCAATAGTACTACTCACTAGTACTGTAAAAGGTGTTACAGTAGCGTTTCCTTCCGTACGTTCTGGTCGGCAGCGAAAAAAAAAAACACCACTGGAAAATAACCTCATCTCCTCCAAACTTTCTAGAGAGTGCGATGTGTTACTCCTTTGTGCTACATCAACAATCAAATCGATCCAACGGAAACTGAACTGGCGGGCGGGGTTACATCAGCAGAACAATGCAAACGACTAAATAGAAAATTGGTAAAAACTTCGCGCAGCTTCAAAAAATTCAGATCTAAAACGGGAAGAAAATCACAATGGCGTTCAGGACGGGTATGAAAAAACACTTGAAAAGTAACATCACGTACTCCGATCATTCCAGACGGTCAGGTCCAGCGGCCAGCTCAAAGGTGCGGGGGGGGGGGGGACGCGTCAGTAGAACATTGAAAATTGCTAAATGGAAATTTGGTTAAATATTCGCGATGCTTCAAAAAACTAGAAATAATTGAAAAACTGCGAGAAAATCTCACGATTAATGTTGAATAGAAAACATTGAAGAATGTATAGTTGATGTGAGAAGCTTCTGTAGGAGCACATTAACGATAAGTCATAATGTTATGTACGTCTGTGTTAAGAACGTCTGTAACACGCAGTTTTATATATTACAGTTAATAGTTATAAAACAGTTATATTACGGTTATGAGGGTTATAA
Organism: Teleogryllus occipitalis; assembly: GCA_011170035.1. Classification (NCBI taxonomy): domain Eukaryota; kingdom Metazoa; phylum Arthropoda; class Insecta; order Orthoptera; family Gryllidae; genus Teleogryllus; species Teleogryllus occipitalis. The sequence goes on from BLKR01002356.1 coordinate 39,258, forward strand.
ATTATATTTATGACCCTCATGCTAATTATAACAGTTTTGTATAAAAAACAGTACAAGAATTTGAGGCCACTTGGCGTCGCATCACAAGAGAAAATCAGGTGATGGAACTTGAGATAAAAGTTCCAACTCGGATCTTGGACTCCATCATCTTAGCGAAGCCAGGTGGGTCCGTAATATGCAGACATCCCAACCTCAGTCAACGGACCAAAATAATTGCCCGCGCATTTCCGCCGTTTTTACAAAAATACCCCGTTTGGGTCCCGCGTTGACCGGTGGCGTCTGCGAGGGCCCCTCCTTGCCCGCTGTCGCCGGCCGACGCTAAAAATACGAAGGCGCTTGGCACAGCGGAGGCGGCAGCGCTGCGACGGGCAAGGCAGAACGCAGGGCGGGCGGCACTTTGCGAAACGGCAGCTGCCTCACGGATTTCCCCACCGCCACACTCCACGGCCAGCAAAGGCTAGTTTTCACGCAACTAATAATATTGTTCAATGACTGATACGCCTGGCAACTTGGTGGCGACTCTACAAATTATTTTATTATGTTACAAATACGTAAGCCAATCAAAGCGATCCTGGTGGCTGTGTTTTGAACCAGTGCCGCCAAGATGCATTGAGTATCGGCTACGCCGAACACAGTTATAATGTACTTGTTAACGGAGAGGCATGGCGCCTTGTAAGCCGCTGGTTTTTACACTGTTTTTTTTCGCGGCTACAGTTTATTTGTGCTACCAGTTCACTGTCATGTGGCACATTAACGTGTGAGTGGTGACCTTGTTTGTTATGTGTTAGGCGGCTGGGATTCCGTGATCAACGGTTTCTACCACATGCTCTCTCCTATGCCACGTGCGCAGGCACACGGCTGTACTGCATTTCTTTTACTCTGTACTGCATTTTCATTTAATACACTTTAATGGTTTGTGTGAATTGTGTAATTGTTTTTTATGTATTTGTGTTACAACAAACTCAAAGGTTTGAACAACAAAATGTTTGAACAGTTTCTAAAATGCCATACCCCTTCCCATTCATAAGAGCTTAGAAATTAAAAACCGAGTATCTTAGGAGTGTATAGGGTTGTCTACTATCAGAGTCCACTGTTTTCTGACACCCTTACCGCTAGCGATGGAACATTTGACCTTAAAAATCGATGAAAGACATCGATGTTTATATTCGTAAATTTAATTTAATTCTCAATAAACACCATTATTTATAAAAAATAAAAAAAATTGGAAATTTGCCGCCCATCCAAACGTTTCCTATTCATAAACCCGCCACAGTTGACAAGTCATACGTCTACCGAAAAACTGCAGTTTTCGTCATTATTCCTTATCGTTATTCAAAATACGGACAGAAAATAAATCACTAGTTATCTTAAGTAATTGATAGTTTAACAATTAATGACCTTTCGACACTAGGACCGCAGCAATCAAATGAATATCCCTTCCTTCATAAAGAACTTCGATCGCAAGTACGTATTAGTGAAAACGTTTATGAAGACAAAATCTGACGATGAAAAAAATTATATTGAAAAAGATAACTAAAAAACTTTTTTATAAAATAGATGCATTAACTCGATATCATATGATTTCTCACGTGGAAGATACATCGCTAAAGGGTTTTCAATGTCGATGATAACGCTAATCATGCTATTTTCCTACCCATTTTTAATTACAGTACGTAAAAAAATATATATTTTATTGTTTGGTAACCAGCTTGTTAATAGTAAGTTAATAAAAATTATCGAATGTAAAGAATAAAATTAACAATAACGAACATAGTGTTTCGCTACTTTACCCTTTAGTCACTTGCATTCATACACCATCGAGAAAAAGAACACCTAAAATTCTCTCAGATTGCACAAGCGAAATGTGCAGTGTGATAAAGAAGATGACTGCAACGTGCCTAAATCCCCTTTATTTAATAAAAAAAAATAAGAAAAAAACATCGAAATTTTTGCAACAAAATATGAAGAAATCATTCAAAGCAATATATCGATGATAATATATCGATGTTTCTGATGAAAAACATCGATTTTTTACCATTCCTACAGAGGGCACAGCAGCCAGATTAAAAACTCAATTCGACTGATAGGGTGTTTGATAAGTGTGATTCCGGACTCGCCAACTGCTAAGTCGATTAGTCCTGTAAATGTACTTGGTGTTTGTTTTTTTCTTGCGGAGGTGACGGTGAACTTGCTAACTGGGTAGTGCGATTCGACACTGATCTACGTCCGCTTGCAGAAATTTTCCCCGCGCAGGTATCTCCCACCAGCAGGGCACCGCCCCAGTTTTGACAAGCTCTAAGCTCCGGACTGGTCTCTCGACTCGTGTGGCAGTGAAGTTCATGCAAGTGGAATGAATGAAAAGAGAACAAGAGGGTTGAATGCAAGCGTTAGTGTGAAATAAGTTGAGGAAGGAATGATCGCGCACGGTCCGAGGCTCGTTTGTAAGGGTTCTTGTACGGGTTTGCAGAATTCGCCACTCAAGAAAGCGTGCGCAGATAATTTTCTCCCCCATACGTCACATACAGTTTTCGACTGTTTTTGACTAAATATATATATATATTTTTTTTTTAATCCAAGAAATTACGAAAAATATTCGTAAAGTGAAATCAAAAGGTTGAATCAGTCTCATTCCAGCCAACGAATTTTTGACATTCTCCGAAGTTGCTAGAAAAGCGGGTGAAGGAAATTGATGACACAACCAAACTAGCTTCAAATACGTGTGAATGACAAGTCAACTAAGTTACGAATGAAATAAAGATCTTCGCTTACACATCTGACCAGTCGGAATAAGGCTTGGAAATACTCTTCGAAATGCTTTGTGTTCCAATTTGAATTTTAGAATCCATGAATTGAATAATTCAAAATCATAAATCGTCAACAATTATAAAACGAATTCATAAAATGCATTTTATGAACATTGCCTTTCGTTACTATTATTCATTATTCAACTTCTTGTGGTTAAAAAATGGAGAAGAGATCCCAGACGTTCAGAAATCTTGCGCAGTTTGTACACTGACTCCAGTAAGTCAGATACAGCTTTTCTGTTCGTTGACAATATAAATACAAAAAAGAAGGAAATTTCATATAAGTAGCATCCGAAGAATTGTCTTTACGGTATCCCTGTTAGGGGGAAAATCTATTATTGAATCCAAATTGTCATGAGATTGAGAGTGAGTGTGAAGATTCCCATCCTCCCCCCTCACAATTACTCGTGCCTCGCACAATTCCAACGCATTCATCACACTGGTATAAACCAATCCATATTTCCTTTCCGACTGCTGTAGATTTCAATCTCGCAATATTAAAAACCGGGGAGACACCCCAACTAAATTGAAAAATACACTAAATTTAAACATATATTGGAAAGGCTGCATAGTGGCTGTTAGGAGCGGGGGGCTACATAGTTTAGTGGTCCCGACAGTGTAATGCACTTTATAACTCGGGAGGTGGCGGTATTCATCTCCCGATTAGAACGAACAAGCGCCATTTAAACAAGAGACGCTCTCTCGCGCGTGCACACAAGCACGCACACGCGGGCGCGCACGCACGCACGCACGCGCACACACACACTTTCCTCCGACACAGGAAGGGGAAAAGAGGAAGGGTAACAATGAAAAAAAGAAGATAGAGCTCATTACAAGGTCAGTTCGTTCAAATGCTGGTCAGGAATTCGTCTTGTATAATAAGATCAGAGAAACCACAAAAGTTTGCCGAGTGTAGACCGACCTTCAAAAATTATCTTGTAGACGATAGATGAATTTTATCTATATATTTAGATACTGACAAAATTTGCCACGGTCTGAATCTGCTGAAATATGATTCGCGAGCAAATTCTCTTCAATTTTCACAGATTTTCTTTGACACTAAGTGCACTGCGATATATCAGAAAACCTAAAACGGACAAATTTATTTCGCAAGTTAAATACCTGATTCCATATAATCTGGAAAAAATATTGAATTGTCCAATTCAAAACCAGAAATCTTTCGCGACGAAACATCCTCTTGCATAACTCGTCAGAAACAAAAGCTTCTGGCCTCGATTAAATTCGAAGGCAAAGATTTCAGGAATACGTGGGAATTGGCAAGACGACCAAGCCGTCGTTTTTTAAATTTATTTTATATTCCTTACTACTGTGCGATCAAAACAAAGTTTAAAAAATATGTCTACAACACAACTTTGTCTCAAGCTTTGGTCACAAAGAAAAGAAATTACTAGATGAAAATATTTCATAACTACACACATCCTAGTTGAAACATTCCGTTTCAACGATACCAATAAACTCTTGCAATTTTCTAGCAGTGTATCTTTCATTTGTTCGCTCCACTACATACTTGAAAAATATCAAATCCCTGCGTACAAATATTAAATCTCTTACTTTGGTGGCACATGAACTGATGCGCGCAAGCGTTGATAAAGACTTTACCTCTCCATCCAATATTCCTTCATTCAGTACTCCGAATCACTGGATTTTTTTTGAGTGCAAATTATCCTGAAGAGCCTCTCGTTCTAATTCTAAACTGCACGGAATGAGAGGCTGCGATAGAGTCGTTCTGGCTTTTACCGACATTTATAGAAAATCAAAAAGTAAATAGGAAACCCACATCAAGAGACAAAAAAATATCTATTCGTTCAGAATAAGCTTGTTAACTCTCCCACCAGCGGGGCACCGCCCCAGCTAAGACAAGCTCTCAGCACCCGGCCGGTCCCTCGGAATATGTGGTAGTGTAGTGCATGTTAGTGTAAGTGTGTGTGTAATGGGGGAGGATAGGACAAGGAAGAGGAAGGAAAGATCGCGCGTGGTCCGTGACCCTTTTGTTAGGGTACTGCTCCGGCATTCGCGTGGCGTTGATCGGAGAAACCACGGAAAACTGGCGATCAGAGCAGCCGGCCGCTAGAATTCTCCTCCAGACAGCGACTGAATTCGACCTAGCTGAAAAGCCAGTGTCGAAAATCCTGTCGCCGTCAGGACTCGAACCTAGGACCTCCCGGTCAGAGGCGCTGCAGTGACATCAGTTGATGCACTGAGCTACCGCTCCCGGTTCACTCATGTCGGGGTCTAGTTAGCCGCTTAGTACCTGTCTCGGCTGGGGCGGTGCACTACTTGACAAGATACATTGGAGAAGGAAGCCAGCAAGCAAATGCGGAGGACCGCGACTGTTCACATGTTTCAGCTGAGGAGAGACATCATTCTCTGGAGGGATCCTATATTTACTACACTAAAGTGACCATGATATGATCCCGTCAGGCGCACGATTTTTGCGCAATCTGTGCAGCACCAGTTTACGTCGCGAACCACGTGATCACATCACGGGAATTTGGTTTGAAAAGCCAGGCGAGACGCTGGCCGACATGTTGCATTGAAAGCAAGAATTGGCCAGAAACATTTTGTAAGTCACATAAAGCAACAATCTTCAACAGTATCCAAAAGAATAACACGAGTGTGTAATTGAAATATTATACGATACCATCTATCATGTTTCGATGACTTGCAACAGGGTGATAAATTCTGTTATTTGGCTGTATTTAATATTTCCGCAAATATACTGACGCAAACTTCTCCTAAATCACAATTGCTATAGTTGGACATGACGCGCAACAGCTGAGTCATGTTTTTCGAATCCCCTGGCACCAAATATTCTATTTTAACATTATTTGCATTTTGTAATGACCATTCTATATTATTTCAATTAAAATAAGGCATTGCCTCACTTGGTAGAGAGCATGTCGAAATAGAAAATAATAACGCCCAATCTTCGATTTTCACACTCACATCAACATATTTCACGCAAGAAAACACTGTTCGCGGAGAATTTTCTCGGAAACCTTCCGAACCCTTTCTCCTCTAATGACAATTTTCCCAATTTAATATGTTTATACTATTCCATTCAAATGCTGAGGTAATTTAACTTTCTAGCGCGATGGACGAGACAGGGATTAATAACTATCAAGTAAACTTAACTCTTTGAAATAACAAGTGTATACCTTAATTCAGCACTAACCACTGAATTGGAATAAAAGTAAACGAATCAGAAAGATTCAATAATTGATAAACTCCCCTTCACATGCAAAAAACATTCATTATCTTCACTTAGTTCCGGTGGATCCGGTGCCAGTGGACTGGGCCTTCTGGCGGCCCATAATCAACGCCCTCAGCGGCCAAGACGAAGAAACACCCGACAACGGGGAAAATCAGGAGGAGCCTTCAGATCAAGATGAAGAGATCAGCATGCTGCCAGCGATGCCCCGCCTCCGCGTCCCACTGCGATCCACGGCACCTCTCACCTTTGCGAAACGCAACACCCCTGCCATCCATCACTCAATCTTCGCCGACGGGGTACACCATGTCCCGCCGACAAACGTGCCGCTGATGCACCGTTCTACCAGTAAGTGGTTATTCAAGACACTCAAGAATATGTGCGAGGCAGGAATATTGGAAGACGCAGGCGAGGATCAAGTGTGTAACGCATTTTCGTGTTTCCTGGTACCGAAACCGGCGTCCAACCAATACCGCCTCATATACGACATGTCTCCGTGGACAGAACATTACTCAGACTCTCCACGTGTGCGTCTCCCATCACCGATCACCGTGTTACAGGACATTCACCAGTTCACGCATGCTGTACGCGTGGACTTAAGAGACGGTTTTTATCATGTTCCCATTTCCAACGGAACAAGAAAATATTTCGGGATTAAGTGCAAGGGTTCGTACTTTAGGTTCTGTGCATTACCCATGGGCTGGGCCCTCTCACCTTTAATAATGCAAACTGCGATGACGGCCGCTCTCGCCGAAGTGTGCTCTGCTAAAGCATACGTGTATTATGATGATATACTTTTACTATCAAACTCGCCAGACGAGCTCCTCAATGACATTCAGAACCTGCGAACTGCTGGATTCCAGATAAACGACAAGAAGTCCTGCCTCACCCCCACTACCAAACTCAAGTACCTCGGAATATGGTTGGACTTGATTAACAAAACAGCACAGGCAGATCCCGCCTATCTGCGAGCGGTGAGAAACGTGCCTGCCAGATGGATCCACAACGCCCGCTTCGCCCGCGCGTTCGCGGGAATGGTAGGCTGGCTCACCATCGCCTCCACCGCCTCCTTCCCGCTCGCGCGTGCCATCCGTCTTTGGCCTACGGCGGCGATACCGTGGATCCGTTGGATTCACCACCTGGACCGGCACCCAAAAGAAGACATCCATTGTACCCGGGTTGTCTACAGCGACGCGACCCCGCTACAGTGCGCATGGTTTGCAGACGGCGCCACACACTCCTGGCCGGCACCACCCGGTGCCTCGAGCTTCGAGGCCGAACTCTTTGCGGCGCTATGCACACTTTTAGACTTTTATCCAGAGAATATATTACTATGTGTAGATAACAGTGCAGTGTATTATAGCCTAAATAGATTAGTATGTCATTCTAGCTTAGTGTATAGTTGTTTATTAGCTCATGTAGTTTTTAATTTCTGTAAAATATCTTGTACTCTTGTATCCTCGGAACAGAATAAAGCGGACGCCCCGTCGCGCTGGCCTCCGGCGGATACCTAGGACCCTCGACCAATCAGGTGCGGCCGTTGCGCGTCCCCACGCAACGGTTGCAGCCTGATCGGTTGGGGGCTCCTCAGTCGTCCGTCGGAGCCCGCAGCGAGCGGGTGCGCCCAAGAAGTCCCTCATTTACCTACAAGTTTACACTTCATCGCAGAGAACAGCATCGTTCAGAAATCCAACCGAAGTTATTCCGCATCAAGTCGTATTAACAGTTCGGACTTCTATAATAAACGCATATATAAAAATTGTGTATAAAGCGCTTGTACTTTGTAGTTTGAGGATTCAAACCCGATCAAATCCGTGGATTTTAAAGGTGAAAAACCCCCTCCTAGGGCGTCTTGTGGCAAGGAAGTAAATTGGTTGGTTGGTTAGTGATTCCGGGCGCGTCAACAGCTTAGGTCATTAGTTCCGTCAGTGTAGTTCATGTTTTTTCTTCCAGTGATGGCGGTGATCTTCTCCCGCTAATGTCGATTTTCGGCGTCGACCTACTGTCGCCTAGCGGGGTTCCCCTTAACGAGGACTCACCCACCAGCGGAGCACCGCCCCAGCCGGGACATGCTCTAAGCTCCCGACCGGTCTCCCGGAATATGTGGTAGTGTAGTGCATGTGTGTGTGTGTGTGTGTGTGTGTGTGTGTGTGTGTGTGTGTGTGTGCGCGCGCGCGCGCATAAGAGGAGAGGAAAAGACAAGGAAGAGGAAGGAAAGATAGCGCGCGGTCCGTGGCCCGTTTGTTAGGGTATTGCTCCGGCATTCACCTGATGTTGATCGGAGAAACCACGGAAAACTCCCGATCAGAGCAACCGCTAGAATTCTACTCCAGACAACGACTCAATTTGGCCTAGCTGAAAAGCTAGTGCCGAAAATACTTGTGGGAAATTAATGGGATTAAAAAAATATAGTTTAATATCATTTATCTAATCTCCTCCTTGGCAATACTATGCACGACATGAAAGGGTATATACACACATGAACATGCGAAATATTTCTTTATGGTGATATATTAAATTAAAAATGCAATTGATTGAAAAATAGTATTTCTCTGCTTCGCTCAGAAGGGTTATAATTACAACCTGTTTAACGAAAATCTATTGAATATTTAGTACGTTACGTTTAATGCTTATCTAAATAACTTTAAAATACTAGGAATGTCTTGGGAAACTGACATGAGTCTAGTTAAACACTGCGTTGGAAAGTGCAATATTTATTTTTCCCTTTTTTCATTTTTATTGTAAAAGAGTGAACTCGACATGTCACGTTTTGAATGCTTGCTCCTCATATGGCGTCTTTTTGGCCCGTGATCAGTGGACTCATCCGCGACAACACAGACACACGCAAGACAATGGACAAACACCGACGCCCACGGCGCGCCGTGGCGGGGCCCTTCACGCCGACGTCCCCACAGGACCGGGAGCGGTAGCTCAGTGCATCAACTGATGTCACTGCAGTGCCTCTGAACGAGAGGTCCTACGCTTCCACTCTCGACGGTGGCAGGATTTTCGACACTGGCTTTTCAGCTAGGACGAATTCAGTCGCTGTCTGGAGGAGAATTCTAGTGGCCGGCTGCTCTGATCGGTAGTTTTCCGTGGTTTCTCCGATCAACACCACGCGAATGCCGGAGCAGTATCCTACCAAACTGGCCACGGACCGCACGCGATCTTTCCTTCCTCTTCCTTATTCTATCCTATCACCTTACACAGACAGACAGACAGACAGACAGACACTTACACTCACATGCACAACACTACCACATATTCCGGGAGACCGGTCGGGAGCTTTGCGCGTATGCCAGCTGGGGCGGTGCCCCGCTGGTGGGAGAGTCCTGGTTAGGGGGAAACCCCACTAGCCGAGGGTAGGTCGGCGCCGGATCTCTCCGTTCAGCGGGGGGAGATCACCATCTCCCGAGAAAAACATGCACTACACTAACGGGACTAATGACAATTGACGCGCCCGGAAACACGAAAAAAAATCAATCAATCAACCCATGTCCCCACACGCTCTAGCCACCAGGGCCATCCACGTCGGCCCATTGTCAAAAACATTAATTAAATTAAATGTAAGGGAAGGTGGTGCCGCGCATGTGGAACCGTGACACTTTTTTATTCAATTAATACATGCGAGACTTCATGAAAATGTCGACTCCTCATATGACTCGGAAAAGCTGAAAGGTCCTCACTAGCATTCAGATATGAACGGTAGTGTAGCACGTGTGTGTGTCTGTGAATGAGTGTGTGAGAGTGTTCGTTCGGAGTTAATCCGTGAAACCACGGAAATTCATCCGTTGTTTATACCTGTAACAACACGTTAGTCATACCTTAAAGTCGGCCACCAGAGTTCCTTCCACGGGAATCAATAAATTTTAATGGAACATGAGAACAAAAAATGTACATTTGTATTTTCCAGAATAATGCAATGCATATTTCTCTCTGTTCACGGCAACTTTGCATTATGAAAGTGACTCAATGATGGTGATAGCATAAAACCTCATGTAGCTCTCAGAGGTTTGGGGGAGGAAATCGCCAAAATGCTATGGAGGTACTATAGAGTTTATAGAGGTACACGCAGATCGGATTCCCGTCCGAATGATTTATAATGCATTCTTTAGCACTTACGAAGGTAGCACTCCGAGAGTGGGACGTAATTTGTGGTCACAATAAATGTCTTGACATATAATTACATTCTTTACAATTAACCGGTGCAAAGACTGAAGCTTCTTTAATGCGGGGGGGGGGAAGGAGGCAGTCTTGCTTTCAACTAAGAAATGGTCGAGCTAGAGAATACCGAAGCCTTTTAGCATAAAGGTTTTGTAATAACATTTAGGTTCTACGATCATGACGTCAGAAGAGTCGATATAGTTTTTTAAAAAAAATTAGAAAATTATTATTACAGGATTGTCTCAAGTGGAGGATGGCGTTCACAATTACGATGAAAATTTAGTTATCTAACAGAAATTCTCCGATCTACTAAGTACATCACGAAGGGAGTGGTAGATGTCAAAAACTGTGTGCTGAGTTCAGTTTCGTTTAATTATATTTATAATAGTCTAGTATTACCGCATTTCATTGAATTGTCATTCTTCCGGTTTTGTTAGGTCACTATAACAACTCAATTTCCAACTATGTATGTGGAACTATATTGGCAACATCAACACAATTTTGTTTTTTAAATAAAATTCCTAAATAACACGATCAACTTCGATCACATTTCAGTTCTGTGTGGAATCCAAAGCATTATTGACACTCGCGCGCCCCCAGCTAATGAGGGTGATATTTTTGGTAGGCTCTGACCAGCTGATGTATTTGCGCGTAACACTACTGTGCAAGAGAATAAGTTGACGACACAAGTGACCAAATCTCTCTCTGAGATTTTGTCTTTAGGCGTTTCTACTCAAAAGCCTTCATGATATGTCCGTAACATTATCAGACGTGTCAGTAGACAGAACCATTGTCAGCAAGTCCCTAAATGAAGAAGAAAGAAAAGAAACTTCGTGCCAATATAAACTGGATAAAACTGGCTTCGTCCTAATTGTCCGTTAGTTCACCTTGGAGACCAAAGGAGGTTTTTATATTCTGTGAACGTTTACGCTCCCTGCCATCACTGCTATCCCTGCCATCACTTACTGGCATCACCAGTAATTTATCACGTAAGTTACTACGTTATGGATACGTCATCAATACGCTACACAAGATGTTATTTCTAAGTACAATTTACGTTGACTGAAGTAAGCATAAATTAGTTTACCACACGTACCATTTCTGTAAGTCAATTTTATATATTCGTTTTCCTTTATCGAAGATTTTGAACGAACCTTTTTTGATGACCGTGTACATGGCAACTTCCATTTACAAGGTAGTACAATAACAGCTTAGCACGGGTCAATGCCCATGCGGTTGAATAATCAGCCAACTCTCAGTCAAAACCCACACATCTTGCGCAGATCAGGACGAGCTTTCTCAATCATGCTCATATACACTGCCTAAAAAACCAGTTCATAAATATTCATATTACCAACGATATGAACGGCACTCAAAAACTCCCCACCCCCACCCCACCTGCGTTCAAATTTGCCTCCCACGACGCACGCCACACTCACACCTCCCCTCACGAGGGATTTCTTCACATCTTATTTTTACCGTCGACTTTTGCAATTTATTCGCAGATTCTGCGCAGAAGCCCACCGCTCTTCCCAGAGCTACTTCCGACCGCCCGACCGCGTCGCCTCGGGGTACTCGACCTGCTCCCGGGCGCCGCGCCAGCGCATTAATAGCGTGGCCGTACGCGCGGAGGCAGTCGCCGGCCCTCGCGAAACACCCGGGGGCGATTAACGCCACTTCACTCCTTTCGATTTATCTCACGCAGACTGATGCGTACTTCTCCAGTGGAGAGAATGAGACGCACGAAAGAGAAGAGTTCGCATGCAATTGCTGGATTTGTATATTCTTTAATCGGCTGATTGATGATTCCGGGAGATTAAACTTGGTTCGTACATTATATTGGACAAACTCTCAGTTACCGACTTGTCCAACGACATGTATGGGACTGCGCATTACTAGGGTGGCCGTACGCGCGGATGCAGTCGCCGGCCCTCGCGAAACACCCGGGGGCGATTAACGCCACTTCCCTCCTTTCGATTTATCTCACGCAGACTGTTGTGTACTTCTCCAGTGGAGAGAATGAGACGCACGAAAAAGAAGAGTTCGCATGCAATTGCTGGATTTGTATATTCTTTAATCGGCTGATTGATGATTCCGGGAGATTAAACTTGGTTCGTACATTATATTGGACAAACTCTCAGTTACCGACTTTTCCAACGACATGTGTGGGACTGCGCATTAATAGCGTGGCCGTACGCGCGGAGGCAGTCGCCGGCCCTCGCGAAACACCCGGGGGCGATTAACGCCACTTCACTCCTTTCGATTTATCTCACGCAGACTGATGCGTACTTCTCCAGTGGAGAGAATGAGACGCACGAAAGAGAAGAGTTCGCATGCAATTGCTGGATTTGTATATTCTTTAATCGGCTGATTGATGATTCCGGGAGATTAAACTTGGTTCGTACATTATATTGGACAAACTCTCAGTTACCGACTTGTCCAACGACATGTATGGGACTGCGCATTACTAGGGTGGCCGTACGCGCGGATGCAGTCGCCGGCCCTCGCGAAACACCCGGGGGCGATTAACGCCACTTCCCTCCTTTCGATTTATCTCACGCAGACTGTTGTGTACTTCTCCAGTGGAGAGAATGAGACGCACGAAAAAGAAGAGTTCGCATGCAATTGCTGGATTTGTATATTCTTTAATCGGCTGATTGATGATTCCGGGAGATTAAACTTGGTTCGTACATTATATTGGACAAACTCTCAGTTACCGACTTGTCCAACGACATGTATGGGACTGCGCATTACTAGGGTGGCCGTACGCGCGGAGGCAGTCGCCGGCCCTCGCGAAACACCCGGAGGCGATTAACGCCACTTCACTCCTTTCGATTTATCCCACGCAGACTGATGCGTACTTCTCCAGTGGAGAGAATGAGACGCACGAAAGAGAAGAGTTCGCATGCAATTGCTGGATTTGTATATTCTTTAATCGGCTGATTGATGATTCCGGGAGATTAAACTTGGTTCGTACATTATATTGGACAAACTCTCAGTTACAGACTTGTCCAACGACATGTGTGGGACTGCGCATTAATAGCGTGGCCGTACGCGCGGAGGCAGTCGCTGGCCCTCGCGAAACACCCGGGGGCGATTAACGCCGCTTCACTCCACTTCGATTTATCTCACGCAGACTGATGCGTACTTCTCCAGCGGAGAGAATGAGACGCACGAAAGAGGAGAGTTCGCATGCAATTGTTGGATTTGTATATTCTTTAATCGGCTCATTGATGATTCCGGGAGATTAAACTTGGTTCGTACATTATGTTGGACAAACTCTCAGTTACCGACTTTTCCAACGACATGTGTGGGACTGCGCATTAATAGGGTGGCCGTACGCGCGGAGGCAGTCGCTGGCCCTCGCGAAACACCCGGGGGCGATTAACGCCACTTCACTCCTTTCGATTTATCCCACGCAGGCAGAAGCGCACTTCTCCAGTGGAGAGAATGAGACGCACGAATGAGGAGAGTTCGCATGCAATTGCTTGATATTCTTTAATCGGCTGATTGATGATTCCGGGAGATTAAACTTGGTTCGTACATTATATGGGACGAACTCTCAGTTACAGACTTGTCCAACGACATGTGTGGGACTGCGCATTAATAGCGTGGCCGTACGCGCGGAGGCAGTCGCTGGCCCTCGCGAAACACCCGGGGGTGATTAACGCCGCTTCACTCCACTTCGATTTATCTCGCGCAGGCAGAAGCGCACTTCTCCAGCGGAGAGAATGAGACGCACGAAAGAGAAGAGTTCGCATGCAATTGCTGGATTTGTATATTCTTTAATCGGCTCATTGATGATTCCGGGAGATTAAACTTGGTTCGTACATTATATGGGACGAACTCTCAGTTACAGACTTGTCCAACGACATGTGTGGGACTGCGCATTAATAGCGTGGCCGTACGCGCGGAGGCAGTCGCCGGCCCTCGCTTAATACCCGGGGGTGATTAACGCCGCTTCACTCCACTTCGATTTATCTCACGCAGGCAGAAGCGCACTTCTCCAGCGGAGAGAATGAGACGCACGAAAAAGAAGAGTTCGCATGCAATTGCTGGATTTGTATATTCTTTAATCGGCTGATTGATGATTCCGGGAGATTAAATTTGGTACGTACATTATATAGGACAAACTCTCAGTTACCGACTTGTCCTACATGTATGGGAGTGCAGTGAACGTAAATGCAACTCTGTATGTGCAAGGAGACAATGTGGGGTAGGATGAGGCAGGACAGTTAGCAATAGGTAGGTAACCCGTTTGTAAGGACCGTACTGCAGCAGTCGGATTAATCGACCTGAAGATCGATTAATACAACCTGCGTAGATCACTAACGAAGGCCAGCTCTCTCGGCCGTGCCCAAAGACATTCTAATTATCAACAGTAATGCACAAAGGTTATATCGGATTTTAACTTCCTTAACGCCTGACAATTATCCTTCACTTACACCTGCGTTTACCTCTCCCGCTGCGCGCCACACTTTTACATCCCTTCACGTCCTATTTCTTCACTTCTTATATTCCACTTCCGACTTTTATAATTTATTCGCGGATTCTGCGCAGAGGTCCTACGAATAAACACGTGAAACTACCAACTAAAATAGGCGATCGCTAGAATTCTCCACAAGCCTTTAGATCGAGGTATGTCGCATGATTGGAAAATATGCCACCGTCGCTAATCGAACCCCACGACCTCCGGGTCAGTGTTACTGTGGTTGCAATAATTCGTGTAATAATCCACCCCGGGAGTAATTATGATACAAAGACCACACGCTGGAAATTCATGAGAATTATTTTAATGCTACTTAATCTTTTATCGCGACTAGGAAAATTTAAGACCCACCTCTAGATCACGTTCGATTCTTAAGTTACATCTGTATTTCCTCTTTAGTCTTCAGCGTCAAATTGATGTTTTCGCAGAAAGAAACGTATCAAATCAGACTACACGAAAGGCGAAAAATCTGGGAGAGGAGCGAGAAAAACCTAATGCAAACACACACACACACACACACACACACACACACACACACACACACACACACACAGAACGTATATCTGAAATATAAAATAAATATCATTAATTTTAATATTAATCTTTCTCCTCCCGCTTAACTTAATATGGAAACCAAAGCAAAAAAGGCAATGGTTTTAATATTGAAGTGTCAATTCAGAAAATTCAATCGTTCAATCGTTAGATTGTATGAGTACTCGCCTACCATTCAGGAAACGAAGACTCCCGGGAGAGAAAAAAAATGACAAACAGAAACGCAACATGAAAGCTAATGAAAGGAAGAGAGTAGTAAAAAGTAAAAGAAGAATTTTTTTCCAATATTTGTAAAACGGATGAATTAATCTCATGATTTACGCTCTATGTACTTAGGTCCTCGCGAATACTGTAGCAATCGCCCATAAAAAATTTAATATTCAATATTGATTTTCTCACGAAGATTCAACTTGTCTCCAGACATCATAAACATTTCTGTAAAATAATACATGACACTCGTCAAACTGAACAACAGTAAACATTTAGAACCATTGAACTTTAAGCAATCATTACAAGCACCGACGAAAGATGGCTCTTCACGTCTCGCCCTCCTTCACATGGGTTTGTGCTGATGGCTCAGTGCTGATACAAGTAAACAGTGGCTTTCGCAGGAGTAGTGTAGGAAACGTTGGGACAAGGATAGCTGGGAAAACGAATGAATGATCACAGCCTTTATGATCTCTTGATACGAAGAAGCCACACAAGTCAATGTTTCATTTTAAAACTACTTCTTTTTCGTCCTAGCCAGAATGTTAACACAGTTGAACTAAAAAATCTTTTCTGGTTTCGCGTCAGGCAGGTTTCCGCCTTTTCCGGAGTACTTTGCATTGGAAAATACTCCGTTCTGAGATTATTCCGGCGAAGGCAGGTTTCCGCACGTTCCACCTCAGTGAGGGTTATTCTAGTAATCACGCTTCTTTGAACACATAAATAAGGAAATGATAATTTGGCATAAATACAGCGACTGAACAAAAGACGTTTCTACTTAATAATATTTTTTTATCCTATATAAAATATATAATATTATCACACTGTAAAAGTACGTAGAATAGCGAGCCGATAAAGGCGGTGATCGGGTTTAATACAGCGACTTGAAAGAGGTACACAGAGATCCGAAGGAATGCAACGAAAACCAAAAATGTACAATAAATTATATCCCTTACTTCAAAATCGACGCAATAAACAAAATTCGAAAAATCAACGCCACCGTGCTGGATGTTATATGTAATATAAACATGAAAAGCGAGAGAAGAGAACTTTTCAAGACGGATGCGAAAAGAATACACGTACTTCGTGTACACAACTGCCAGTCATTTTCACAATCGCATCGATCGAATAAAGGAGTGAGTTACTTGACAACGCGGATAAAAGTTTCGCGGAATAATTATCCAAGTCCGTGTGCCCCAATCGCTTTACCGCGCCCTTGTGCGAGCGAGGCTACGGGCCTGCGAATAGCGATAACGTAAGGCGATTTGCCAGGCCCCAGGTGTCTCCGCTCCTGAGCCAGCTCAGCGCCTGCGCTCCAGATGACGACCGTCGCTCGCAGCGAGCGAGGCGCGCACCCAGTAGCGCCTCCCGCCCACGCGCGTGCCATTCGCGCTGAACAAGATGCGAAGAACGAATTGCTGCGGTTGCTAAAACCCACGCGGTCGCTTGGCGCCGGTAAGAGGCAGGGGAGTGATTTCTTAGAGATACGGCGTTTCGGTACCCCGGGAATAATTCTTGAATTAAATTATATATAAATTATATTATGTCACTATTATATATTGTATATAATAGTTCTCAGTTATATATAATTGTTGTATATAACTTTATATAAACATATAAAACTATTTCTATTGAATTAATAATTAATTTGAGGATGGATCTAAAATTTTAAAACACATTCACACACACTTCAATATTCACATTCACATTCACATACACATACACATACACATACACATACACACACACATACACACACACACACACACTTCAACATTCACATACACATACACACGCGCGCGCATACCTGAATGTTTCTTGCAGGGGGGATTGTACAAATTTCAAATTTGCCACCTCGTATATACACGTTCTGAGAAAGCTGAAAAAATACTACATCAAAGCAAGTCATTCGCTGATATCTTAAAAACTACTCACTATTACAGGAAGACACACTGGTACAAATTACATCAGTTTTACAGACAAATGAATGTAAACAAATTAAATTGGATTGAAGACTCGTGTAATTCGCGTCAAACCAGGGATATAGCCGCTAGAGCACAGTAATTTCTTGAAAGAAATTTCAGAAAACGTTACGTAAATAGATTTTCCTAGTTCAAATAACACGCGCTGTGGATTCAGTACATTGAAATCACTTTTTTTGGGGGGGGGGATAGGTCTTTATGCCCCCCTCCCTTAAAAATAAAAAAAGGCAGTTTAAAAATCGTTGGGGCCTGAATTCTGCCAGACTGCATACAAAATTTAAAAGACGGAGGATATGAACGATTATTCCACGATTTGCACAAGACTGGACATTAAACATCAATTGCTGTGTAACAACACCGAAATAGAGATACAAAAGAAAATTAATAAATGTTATTAGAAAATTACTAAATTAATCAATTTTTTGTCGGCTGAGAATGGAGTCACACAAAGTTTGATCTTAGACCCCATTATCGTTTTTTGTTATTTGTAAATTATATCATGTCGTCCATTAGAAACGAAAGATTTGTTCAGTTTGACAATGACACAAATATTTCGAGAACTAAAACAAAATTATAATTTTGGAAGATTTAAATTCGTTTCCCAACAACTAAATAATAAATAACTATGTAAAAACTGTTTCGATAAATTCGATTTACAATTCGACGATTTACAATTTAAATTCGATTTACAATTCGACGGTAATCCTTTCTTTGGCTGAAATTTAACATGTCTAAATGTTCAGGTAAAGAATATCTGGGACTTGAATTCTAAGCTTAAATGGAATATCCATGTAACTGAATTGTAAGCGAAATCAAGTTCATTGTGTTACATTTTAAGAATTCTTTCAAAATTCAGTCAACCCTCATGCAAGACGTTTGCGTATACACCTCGATCATACATTCGCGAAATAATATTTTGGAGAAGCGCCTCGCCTATTAACCAGACTTTCATATAAGAGACAGCAAATTTTCTGAATAATAAGAAAATACAATCCACATAATCTCTGCAAGCTTCTCTAATTTGATATTCTAATCTTACAATCGGCCTGGTTATTTATTTACGAATCTGTAATTTTCGTCAATTCACTTTGTTTGGGAACATCTTTTAATGCAATACTGATATTTATAAATATAGCACACGTCGTAGAAATAACATTTCTTACGATATAGTGCTAACTGTTCAGTAAAGATATCTACATATTATACACGAACGGTACACTACAACATATTTACAGTTGACATTAATCAAATAAAATAGATACATAAATTCAAATTGCATTTTTCACATGCATAAATATTGTAGACACAAATTTGGACTACGACTTACAGTCAAAAATAAAAATATAATATTATATAAAATATAATATTAAAATATAATAATTTGGTAACATTTTACGGTATAGTTTTAAAAATACTTATGTGCCTGTAACAAGTAATGCAACACAGCTGCTGGGTCAATCATGCCCACCTCCATCAGCTTTTTGGCCTGTGTCTCTGATTCATTGAAATAATTGCAGCTTCCTTTGTTTCTGATCATAAATGTAGCTTTACTAAGCCAACGTCGTGTTAAGTTCTACCTTTCCTTAGTGAGGTAGGAGTAGGGCCGGAGATTAGTTCAATATTTTCTAGCAATAAAAAAATTAAATATACTTGGGCTGCTGCTCCCCGATTGCATACGTTCTTTGCCACAATAAAATGAAATCAATTTCACTATAAGGGTGACCAGCGTTCTGGGTTTTTGAAATTCAAGTTTTTTTCCCGGTTTTCCAGGTTTAAGATCATTCATTTTCCAGGTCCTGATTCACATCTTGCTCAATGTGATCCCAAGTAACGTGTAACTTTAATCTCTATCAAAATATAGAACATGGTCACATTATTCACATAAACACATCCAAAACGACCTTGATTTGCATCATTTGAACCGTTTTCAAAATTTGTTTTACAAACTAAATCCTAATTTTTTGATACAAATAAATTAGTGTCCACTAATTCTCTAATAACTCATGCCATTATTCTAGCTATCTCTGATTATGAAAGATATTCCAAATCTATTGCAGCCCATGGATTATCGATAATCTAAAAATATCGTTGAGATCGCATATACCATTTGATTTTTACTGATTTCGTAAATCACCAATCAGATTGACAAGAGAAAGGTCTCTACACGATTTTAGGTTCCACAATACTGCAGACTGCAACAATCTAAAATAGTTTTGCAACACCACATTATTTAGTTGTATTTATTAATTGACAAATTCTCTCCACATGTACAATACGAGGAACAGATACTTGAAGTGTTATCATTATTATTGTAAACGAAAGTTTACAACATGCCTCCCAAATATAGAAAACAATAGCTTCAAAAGCAATTCAATTGATAAGTTATTGTAGTAAGGAAATTTAAAGTTATGTAAATAGTGATAAGATATAATAAAGAAATGTAAATTGATATTTATTTACACATAGTCAAAAATATACAAGGAACATGAGGGTGGAAATAAATTTTACTGTATATTAATACTCTAGAATTTAAATAAAAGAAACTCTTTTGGCGTTAATGTGGACTATTACTGTTGTTTTCGAAGCTTTGGAAACTTTGGTCGGTCACCGTTGAAAATTGTCCATTTATGCCACTTAAAAAGTGTTTCTCAACACTTCTTGCACTCCATGGAATATGGCGACCGACGTCTGGTCTCGCTTTTCAAACGAAGTGGTCACATGGTTCATTGACGGAAACTGGTGCTGCACAGAACGAACAAAACGGTGCACCGGAGTAGCCCACCCATTCTTTCCACCAAGGGAATATCGGGAGGGAAACGATATTGTCGACGTGCGAACGGAAGTTGCATCCTGAGATGCTTCTCCCACATAGCTGCAATCACTTAAACTCACATTTGGCACACGCTCGTTACTTGACGAAAATTGTTAAACAGGTATTTTTAAATAGAAATGTTGAAAAAACAGAAATTTGGAGTATACTGTTTATACACAATTCGTGATCCCAGTTATTGAAGAAAGTGACAATGATTAATTGTCTATGTCTAATTGTCAATGATTAATAAATCTACAACTAAGTTATTTGATTTATATTATACAAGCATAAATGATTAATAAACCCAGAACCGACTAATTTGATTCATATTATAAACAATAGATACATCTACAAACAAAAGGGATGCAATGTTCATATTTCGATAATATAAATACTTTCCACATAAAACAAACATTTTTCAGCAAAAGTTTCAAATAATCCTGGTAAGCGAGACCTTTCAATAATTTTAATATAAACTGTTTAAACATTGGTGAAACAAGTTTTTCCAATCACACTTTGGCGCGAATTTCAAATGTTTAAACTGAAAAAAAATTGTTTTAATTTTTTTACTACCGTCCACAATGTTTAAAAATCTGAAAAAATATATATTATATAATGTTATAAGACCCATTTTAGGGAAAAAATCGAGATAGTACTCTAACGTTATCACGTCGAAAATTAATTTCAAAACTTTATTTATTTTTTCTACACGAATTTTGGCGTCCAAATTGGTAGACAAAAATATTTTAAAGTTCAACAATGTTTCCCCGTCTCTCCATTTTTTTGAAGCCTGATACACGCAATAGAAACCGAGAAAAAAATGGAAAACACGTTTCTCGCTGTATCGTTGCAACAATTGCCCTAGGTGGCTGATTTTTTGTGAATCTACATCATTTTATATTCTCTTTCATACGAGCATCGCGATTATCGATTTGGTTTGGGGGCACTTTTCGCCACCTTATTCGGCTATACCCTTTGTTCCCCATATGTATTCATTTTTTGAGTCTGGTATGTACATTTCTTTGAATGATTACATAACCTTATGTTACCAGCACCCTTTTCCCACCGCAGAGTGTAGTAATTTGTATAAGAGAACTTGAACGAAACTCGTGTTATTACTCGTCCAACAGAAAAAACTAGTTCCCAAAATGCAATGAGGAATTTTAGTATTTTACATGACCGAAACTGACGCTAGAAGAGACCCTCGTAGCTCCAAATTTACACTCGTCAACTTACACTACGTTTCAGCAAACCATTTATTAAAAAATATACATGAGCGAAAGTGAAGTTAGAATCTCCAACGGACTTTTTTATTTAAACAAGTTTTCAAACAAACTTTTAAAGCGATTTTTAAAAAAATAGTAAAACACGCATATCCTTAGTTATCCTCGAGGCCATAATAAGATAACACATCACTTTACATCAATTCCAAGTAGTTTAATATATTTTAAATTTAAATTCAATGAATAAGACAATATCACGGTATTGAGTATTTGGAAGATTGTATACCACAACATGCTTAAATTCACAGAATTTCAATCAAAACAATATTCAACTACGTCTTATTTCACATTTCGTAAAATATGACCTATATCACATAGGACGAGGATCTCTCAATTTGCAAAACAACCAACATACTACTGCATACTTGAAGGGATTACTAATAATTCCTACAGAATATAAATACTAGTACAATAGTTTTATTTCATTGGTTTTCAAAATAAATATTATACGAGTTACCTTGTGATCTTCTGTTTCCAGAAGAACTGGAAGTTCCTGGCCTTGAAACAGTCCCACACTGGAGAAACATATCTAAAGGCACGCTTTTACGCCTGTTTTCACATGCGATTGCGTGTTTTGCCGATTTGCAGTGGCTTTCTAGCACACTTTTCCCCACTGTAATTATATTTATAGTGGTTGTGCACCAAGTGCAAAACACATTTGTGTTAACTTTTGGACCAGGTGCGACCCGTGGAAAAGAATACGCTGTCTGATATTTAATAACGCCAGATTTTTTATACATTACTTCTTTATCTAAAATGCACTGTAAATACACACACGTACAAAGAATAACAACACCCATTACAATGCTCTACTCTCCTCTACTAGCCGCACACTGAATGACTAAACTCTACAATCATACAGACAGCAATCTACAGAGATAGTAACTCTAAACGAAGTCAGCAAACGCTCTTTTGAATTCTTTGTAAGCGGAGATTTTAACATAAGAGTATCTGGTGGAATCTTGCGACCGAGAACAGTTTCTTAATTTAATTAATTCCTTCAGCTTATATATTACAATAAATGTACCTTCTTGGTCTATACTTAATTCAAAGTAGGTAATCAAAATTACTAGATATGAAATTGCAATTAAAGATTTAGGATTCAGTGACCACAGTGCCTAAATTCTTACCATTACAAGAAATGTGAACACTGACACAAACAATACACGTTTGCGTAGTTTGTTTACTAAAAGTAAACAATGTATTCAGTCGTGTATGTATTACTGATATATTATATATTAACTATAAATACATTAATTTATTTGTATTTTAGAGAGTGGATATAGGCCTACAGGAGATACCACTTCAAAACCGCGCGAACGGTTGCTTCAATCAAGTTATGTGGAAAAGATAACAAATTACTAAAATAGTTAGCATAAAAAATATAAGCAGTACTGCCAATTAATTATAATTCTTTAGATCAATAATATTAATTTTAAACGTTCAAAATTTCTGACGAATGCAAGTTAATTATGTTAACGGCCAATGTAAAATAAAAAAATTAAATTTCTGACAAATGCCGAATTAAAGCTTCGCGCCATGGAAGTCCGATCGGGGTCGCTCGACAACCGCTCGGCTCGCTGGCCTGTTCGGCTATCTCCGTTTACATTCGGGCGCCGCATTTTGCCCTCTCGAGACACACAAACAAAATTAGTCGTAAACTAGTTGCTACATGTATCATGGGTCGGGATTTACAATAATTCCGATACAAAGAATGAATATAATTCACATTTTTGCCGCTTTTATTTCATTTTAACAAGTGGTTTCGTCATCAAAAAAGATAATTAAATGTTTTTCCGGTAAAACAATGTATATAACATGAGGGATTAGATAATGTAAAAACAAAAGAATCCTTTATTTCATTTCTAAGAATCATCATTAGAGATATGATTTTATGCCGTCAAAATATGCACTAAAAACTTGATAAGCAAAAATATCCATAAAAAAGTTAAATATCTAAAATATCCACTTAAAATGAGTGAAATTATGTAAAACATTACCTAACAAACCGAAATACGTACTAAAATAAATGGAAATTACATTAAATTCGTTTTCTTCTGTCGAACAAACTGATTTTAACTGATCGCAAGCTGCATGCAAAATGAATGAGAGAAGTCATAGAGAGTAGTAGATAAGAAGCGACTGATTTTACAAAATCGATGTTCCAAGAACATAATTTGAGTGGACTCCTGTTTCAGTTAAGTAGAAAGCCAGGCTGTGATTAAATGCGTCGTTCGTTTATACTATCGTTTCTCAATTCTGAGAATGTTTCCTTTGTAATATTAGGTATAGCATTCAAGGAGATAGAAGAAAGAGAAATTAATTCAAGAGAAGTAACAATCAGAATAACTTAATATTCATTAACAATAGATTAAGCAAGCCAAGTGAGGAAAAAAATAAAGCATCCTTGAAATTTGTAATTTTATGCATTATTGATCTAATATGTGAAGATAATCTACCATAACCCTGAAATTTGCAAAAATACAAACAACGAAAAATTCCCGGTTTTCAAAACAAATTCCTGGTTTTTTCCCGTTTTTTTCAGGCTCTCCCAAATTCCCGGTTTTTTCCCGGTTTTCAAGGATTCCAGGTTCGCTGGCCACCCTGCTATACGACAAAGATTCGTCTTCTTTTATGATTGGGTACTACTATACGAGTGTTCCACACGAAAAAATGCCTATTTCTGAAGCAGTGTTACAATTTTCTCAACAATAGTTCTGTGTAAGTACTAAGCGCGAAAATTAAAATATTATAGCAATGAAGTATGTGACCAAAAACGTATGGAAAACATTGATCTTGTCATGCTATAACTGAGAACAAAATAATTTCGAATACCGCAAACACAAATACTCCAAAATTCCACAAATCGCTCTCACATAGTATCGTAGATTTCACTCTCCATTCGAACGATCTGCTTGGAATGTTCGTGATTAGGAGAGGAGGAAGAGATACTAAATATACAATACATCAAAATCAACGAAATTCAAAAAATATTAAAAGGCCAAGAAAATCCGAAATAGATCAACGTTTCTCTATGACTTATCAAATTTCAAGTATTACGAGAGTTTCCATTACAATTCAATCTATTACATCAACAGACAACGACCACCAGCATTGGAAATGCAAGAATGTTGACATACAGAAAGCTTTCCTTGTAATCCCCACAATCTTCAATTTGAGAAGAAAATAAAAGTTATTGAATACACCAGCAGAACAAGATCAGAAATCTACAACAAAGCGTAAGAAATAGAAAATAAGGTGTCTTCGAAGATGATTTTTCGAAAAGAGACAGTGGGGAGGGCCCTGACACGTGTATGAGCGCCAGTTCATTTCTCCAAATATTTGTAATTACTAAAGAAGGTAATAAGCTTCAATCAGTATTCTGAATATCTCATCATTTTTATAAACCTAAAAATTCAAGAAAGAAAACATAAAATGAAGTAAAAGTTCGAATTTACATACGTAAAAAAGAGGGCTCGGATCCCTAATGATGGAGTCCCTACCTTCACTATCAGAAATAATATCATCGGCATTACAAACAGTAAACAATCATGATTATGTTCCTAACATGAATTCAGAAACACATTTCGCTTCATCTACTTTTTATCAAATGATACCAACACAAATGATTGTCAATCAATCTTCTCAAAACGTCAATAATTCACTTCCACCTTCAAGTTTTCTCTACAACCCCAATATTCAAAACCTTCCTTCTAGTTCTACCCACCAAGTCAAATATCATCACCAACTGTATCAAATATCTCTAATCTGCAAGAAAACTCAAATCGTTTTATAGAAACGTCACTTAAACATCACTTACTTACCAGCCTCAACCAGCAAAGAGATAACGTCAAGACTTCAACAAACCTAATTATCTTCCAATGTTCACTTATTATAACATACACAATAGATTTGAAAATCTTTCATCTGCTTCTCAAAACATAACATCAGAAAATATTCCAGCAGCAACTTCTATTCCCCTGTTATTTATTCATAAATACGACAACCATGCCATCTTGATCTCTACAATATCAGAAATTTTACATCATACAGCAAAATCTTTATTCTCAGAAAAAGTTAAAAATACCCCGAATTATAACACTTCTTATATACAAAATATTAATACTTTAACATCACTCATATCTCAGATACAATCTCCAAATAACATCCTTATTAACAAATCTATTACCCACATTAATACAAAACATTATTCAATCACTCTCACATTTTACTTCGTAATTATTATTTATTATGGAACCAAATCCAAAACTTATAACACTCTCATGGAATGCAGATGGGATTAAAAACAAAATATCCTTACTATTATACTACTTAGAATACTTGCAATAGACATTATCTATCTGCAAGAAACCCATTTATCTCCTTCCAGTATATGTCGATCTGATCGTCTCACCACATGTTCCTTTGGAAGAAAAAGTGGTGTTGCAATCGCAAAAAGAAGTTCATCGAACATTACCAGCTAAACAATCTTCAATCTAACACATTTGAAAATGTCAGTATTGTTACCACAACAAAAGAAATTCCATATTTACAAATTTCTTCGGTATACAAAACCAAATATATCTTATAAAACCAATGATATTTTAAATTCTTTCAATTCAAATGAACTCTCTTTCATCACTCTCTCTTTCATCTCACTCATCTTTGCATCAATGCAAATCGCAATGCATGTGGATGCAGATTAAAAAATTCAAATGGACTATTAATACTCCAAGATAATACAAATTTTAACTTAATTATTCATTCCCAAGATTCACCAACACATTTTTCATACACACATGATATACTACAAGATATAATAGATTTGGGAATTTCTAAACACATATCATACTATGTTACAACCGATGTTTTAAATGTTGTAAAGTTCTGATCATCGCCCTCTTATCTTCCACATTCTCTATTTCTCCAACACAATCTAAACCTGAATATTCATTTCACATCCAAAAAAAAATTTGTCATTTTTTTCCAAGATCTAGTTACTCGTCTTTTACCCCCTATTCCTTAACTTCAAACATCAAGTCAAATACATCTCTCACTCATAGATCACACATAGATCATCTCACTCGTACGCCATACTATTTTGGATGCCACTGATTTGAATGCATCCTCTCCTCTTAATATTAATACTCGCCCAAACCCACTTTATATACATAGATTAATTCTACATAAACGTAAAGTTAGAAACGACTGGTTAAGACAATTTTGTCTCACACGACACTTTTGTCTCATCACAAATACAAAACACATTTTCATTCACTCCCTTCATATCTTTTATTTTATCTTTTGAGGTACTTTATAGATAAACTAAAAGCAAAATTTTCTTTTAGACCTGACCTAATTTCTCCATATATCATTAAACAATTCCTTTTTTTTAATAATCATTCGCTACACTGCTATTTTCAATTCTTGTCTTAGACTTTCTTACTTCCCTAATGCATGGAAAATCGTACATGTAATTCCCACAGTCAAACCTAACAAATCCACTGAAAATCCTTTAAATTATCTAAAGATGATATGTCCCATTCTCACATATGCCTGCCCAATCTGGGGTTCCGCTTCAAAAACATTGATTAACAAAATTCAGGTATTTAAAAATTCTTGCCTCAGAACTTGTTAAAAGCTCCATGGTTGATTTCTAATGAACAAATTCATTATGAATCAGACATTCTACCTATCAAAAATTATTTTCTACAACTCTTCACAAACTTTTATTCTCGTATAAATCCTATACCATTTGTAGCTAGGCAATCATAAACCTCACCAAAACCGAATAAAACGTAAACTTCCGAAAATTTTAATCCATCCTCCTTAGCATTTCTCATCAACAGTAAAGGAAATATAGCAAATTAATTTGAATTATTTTTCGAATTATTATTTTTCGATGCATTAGCTACATTTTGTTTCTCCTACAACTCTTATAGTCGAAAATGAATTGTATCTTTTCTTAACATTCTGCCAAAAGCCTCACAGGTTAACGCATGCAAATATTGAATAAAAAATCGATGAAACAACAATTTTTCAAGCACAATGTAACTACGATGAACAGGGGTCAAGACATTGGAAGCCAGTCTCCCTAGCCATGAAAATGTAGAGAACTCTTCTTGATGGTCTGGAGCAAGCTTTGCATAAGAAGATCAAAAACGTAAGAAACAAATGTACCCCAATCGAAAACTTCGAGGTCCCTGATATTAAAAACTTATTTTACTTCATTTTTTACTACATTTTTCTGTTACTAGAACTGGTATATTACGTTTTAACGTTACAGGAAAAACAGCTAATTTCTAAAAAAAAATTAAGATAGTAAACGTAAGGAATTGAATACGCATCTCGCTAATTTATTGATTGATTTTTTCATGTTTCCGGGCGCGTCAACTGCTTTGGTCTTTATTCCCGTAAGTGTAGCGCGTGTTTTTTCTCGGGAGATGGCAGTGATCTTCCCGCGCTAGATGGTGAGATCCAGCACCGACCTACCGTCGGCTAGTGTGGTTCCCTTTCTAATCAGGACACTCCCACCACCGGGGCACCGCCCCAGCCGAGACAAGCTCGAAGCTCCCGACCAGTCTCCCGGAATATGTGGTACAGTAGTGGGTGTTAGTGTAAGTGTGTGTTTAAGGGGAGAAGATAGGACAAGGAAGATAAAGGGAAAGATCGCGCGCGGTCCGTGGCCCGTTTGGTATGGTACTGCACCGGCATTCGCCTGGTGTTGATCGGAGAAACCACGGAAAACTACCGATCAGACCAACCAGCCGCTAAAATTCTCCTCTTGACAGTGAATGATTTCGACTTATCTCTGGATGCGTACCCATCTTAAAATTATGACCGACAGCTATTTTTCAGTATATAATGCAGAGTTTGCTTTCGTAACATCCCAATAGGTACTACATTGGGACTTTTCCTTTTCTTCAGCTGGAAAGCAATTTGGTAGGCAATAATTTCGTTATTACCTTTCTTTCTCTTTGTCGAAAATGTTAATGTAATTTAAAACGAAATAGTTACTACAATTAATTCTTTTGTACTTCAATGTTACTCGTGTTTAGTCGCATATTTGAATGAGATATGACCACTGATGAGATTTTTTAACTTTCCATAGTAAAAGAAAATTAATATTTCCCTTCTTTATACGTTTCTATCACGCAATGTTTCTACCGAAATTCATTTCGAATTTCAAAAGAGTTCGCGTCTCTAGTAGTCCGTTCAGAAGTAAATACGATTCTTGGGCTAATAATTAAAAATCGCATCGTAATAGTCATAGATCATCGAGTAAATACGTAATTACCATAATATAAAATGTAAATAATATTTTCATCATTGTCAAGCATCGTCCTCCTGGTGTCTTCTCCACCACCACCCCGGCAGAAACCCCTTCGACGTCCCCTTTTCACTCTGCGGAGCGAAACTATCGTATTCGTATCGTTCCATATTCTGTTGCGTTGCATACACTGTGTCCTCCAGATCCGCGCTAGCCTTGTCACTCAGCCTTGTTCAGTCTATAGTACTAATCTACAGAAGCAGTTCTAACTACACTAGATCATTTTTCTGTATGCGTCCATGGGATTTCAAGAAGCTATCAATTTACGAATTCCATTAAAGTTTTTTAGTCCAGTTGTTTCCTTTGTTCATGTTACCTTACCTCATTACTTAAAAAAACTGACCTGAATAAAAATCGTCGAAAAAATATCGTCTGTTATATTAGTGTTGATAGAAGTAGAGACCGATGCGGCGATGTCATTTCACCAAACACATGCGGTACTACATGTAAAACATCTCTAAGCCCGGCCAATGAAATCAACCGAGATATCATATCTTAATCAGATTCTAAAATAAAATGTCCACACAATTGAAAAAATAATATTTTATCTGCCATTGCGACGCTCCCTACAAATGCATAAATTTTACTTGCCAGGGCATAACAAAGACTAAAGAAGACAAAACATAAAACACATTTCATTTATATTTCAATTAAAATCTGCACGTAAGTTTTTCATAAAACGTTTTCGATCACCCAAGAATTAACAATCTTTTTAATAACACACACACATATCTCTTTCCAATCTGCATCATTTGAAATTCGATCACTATATCAAAGGCTGTAGGCGACATACCGTTTCAAATTTTGTGTCGTGTAAGCACCAGTGTGGAACAATAATTAAAATTGCAAGTTATTTTTCTCGAGAAATAAGTCAAAATTCCAAGATTGTATTAATTATAACTAGCTGAAGTACCCGGCGTTTAATTATTAATTATTTTAATTTTTTCAACAAAAAGTATAAGATAGGAAATACTTAAAGAAACGTTTAGACATAATGCAATGATGATTCTTTTCTATCAATCTGTCCTTGTATCAATTCTGTAAGGATATATACATTTTAAGAACGTACACAATAAAAACCGTTATAGACAACAGAAAGTGTTGCGTACATTCATCATTTTCTACTGAACTAGTAAATATTGTAAATATTAAACTAGTAAATAGTGAGCTAGAATTGTCAAAAATGTTTTCACCTACAAAACCAAGTTAGAAATAGTACCAGATAAACCACAATAAATATTTTACAAACTGCTTGCTACAAGCAAACTACGAACTCACAGGCAGCTAGGTGCTTGGTGAGGTCACACTCACGTTGCGCCCTTGAGTGGAGTGCCCTCTCTCGGGCATAGTGAGCAAGGGCTGTACTTGCCACGGGTGCGCCTTGCACCTGGGCCGTTCCCAGGCCCAAACCACCACCGCCTCTCGACTCCTTTAGTCACGCCCGTGCGGGCGCGCTCCCCCTCCGCACGCCCGCGCCCGCGCCCGCGCCCGCGCCCGCGCCCACGCAACGGCCCGTCCCCTTCGCACGCGTCGCACACACGCCCAGGCGCGCATCCACTCGTGACGCAAAGGCACGGGTGAGCTGCTTCGGAGCACGGATTTTGGCTCGTTCTGTGGAAAAACAAATGCGTCACCAACCATTTTACCGCAACTTCCGATCATTTCGTTCGATTAGCCAGATGACACGCTCTCAGCCTTGTTGGATGGAAATCTGTTGAGAAATATTTTCAATATAGCATAAAGTAACAAATTTCAACAGTGATCGACCAAAAGTAACACGATGGAAGTGCGGTGTAGTAAAAAGTATGTATGAGTTTCCATGGGTGGTAATAATGTGATAATTTTGATGTCTGGCTGCGTTTAAAGTTTCTTCTAATACTGCGAAGCAAAAGGATGCGGGCCGGATTAACTGAAGCCCGACAGTAACACGATGGAAGTGCGGTGTAGTAAAAAGTATGTATGAGTTTCCATGGGTGGTAATAATGTGATAATTTTGATGTCTGGCTGCGTTTAAAGTTTCTTCTAATACTGCGAAGCAAAAGGATGCTGTCCGGATTAGCTGAAGCCCGACAGTAACACGATGGAAGTGCGGTGTAGTAAAAAGTATGTATGAGTTTCCATGGGTGGTAATAATGTGATAATTTTGATGTCTGGCTGCGTTTAAAGTTTCTTCTAATACTGCGAAGCAAAAGGATGCTGGCCGGATTAGCTGAAGCCCGACAAGATGTTACAGGCCCACCTATGTCTTTCTATCCCGCATCACCTCCACAGGTCTCTTCTGTCGTTCCATTGTTTGTCCCGGGGTCCTCTTCTGGTACGTTTTTAGCATGCAATTCCTACGAGAAACATTTAATCTAGTGCTCAATCGATTCCTCATCATTTCATTAAACTATTGCTTCAGCGTTCCCTTCAACTATTGCTTCTCTGATCGATCAAGCTACTATTTATACTATCGCAGGAACCGATTCAAACCGTGCTGGTTTTTTGTTTGATTCTTTAAGCAGATGTTTCAGAGGCTTTATTACGTTCTCATTTTGGCTATTACTTCACACTCTATCTGCCATTGTTTTGAGCTAACACAGATATTGCCCCACAGACCCATCCTTAGTCCCCAATTACTATATCTTCAACAAAACCTCGAACATTCTCCTTGGCTTCTGCTACACCCGTATCTCCAGCCTTCTCAGGAGCTTCCTTGAGAAATCGCTTCAACGACGCAGCCACCGAATCCTGGATCGCTTTACCCCAATCTTCAGCGTTATCATTAACATTGCTTTCAGCATTCGAGCAGGAGTTCGCCCCTACGTTTTCTCAACAATCCTTCCAGTGATCCCTTCAGTATTCCTTCCAACGATCTATCCAATTTTTCTCAGAAAATTTTCGACAAAGCATTCTTTTCGGTGTTCTGTCGTTCTGTTGTTCCATCGTTCCATCGCGTTTCCAACTGTCGTTCCAACTGTTTCCAACTGTCGTTCCATCGCGAGCTCCACATTTCACCAGACACGCCAAGAGACACATTCACCATTTCTCTTGTTGTATCATTCATTAGTTTCGCAGTTATTGGCTGCATTTGCATTGTGAATATTGCGACCCTCATGCAGAGCCAGAGCCAGCCAAATACGTAACCAGTAAAAAGTTCTTGTTTCGTTTTATATCTTCGTTATATAACTTCGCCTTTTCCAATGCTCTTTCTCGGGATTCCATATTCCTTTCCACTAACCGATCAAGGTAAACCTTTACCTGATTACATATACGTCTGTAAGTCTTAACACAAATGGGATTCGCATACGAGTTAAAATAACACCTTTGGAATGTTAACCTTGCAACAAAAAAGACTCAATCACTTAGTAAAAAACTATTTCCAATTAACAAAAAACGTATTAATATATTATTTACTGAATTATCAAAGAAGTCAGCATTTTAACTTGTTCTCTTAGTGTTTACACCTTTTGTCAAGTACCATTCTACAATATTTTTGCTAGATCACTGTCTACACTACCAGAACATATTAATGAAACTACTTTTACATTTTCTACATTTCGCCGATTTGTAATTTCCTGGTAATGCTTGCTATTGAGGTCATAAAAATGAAACTTATGAGAAAATAGACATTGCAAAAGAGATTCAAGTTCTAATAATACCTTAAATTCTCCGCTTTTCTTTGTAGAAAGGTTCTTTCGCCTTCTCATCACAAAACCAACGTCAAGTTTAGGTAAATATTGAATACACAAGTTTTTAAAAATTTAAAAATATGAAACAACGATAAAATTAAGAAAATATAGATTAAAAACAAATTATAGATAAATCCACTCGAATTCTGAACTTTGCCTAATCGTATCATTTCGTCGGGTGATTTATCGGTTTGACGCATGCCAGAAGAATGTATTATGAAAATGGAGCCGAATGTTTCTCAGAACAATTGCCGACCTGGGAAGCCCAGCTTGTTAGAGCGTCTTCACGACACAGCGTCTTGGTCTAAAGAGTCCCGGGTTGGGTCCCCGCTCTGGGCATGGTTATTTTTCTCGTCTCTTTCATGTATGTGTGTTGCCGCGGAAGGCCTTGAGAGTCTAATGACCACAGGCCGAGGAGCCCGCAAGTGTGTCTGGTGTAAAGGTTAATAGGTGTCCCCATTAGTGTGCACCCGG
Organism: Teleogryllus occipitalis; assembly: GCA_011170035.1. Lineage (NCBI taxonomy): Eukaryota > Metazoa > Arthropoda > Insecta > Orthoptera > Gryllidae > Teleogryllus > Teleogryllus occipitalis. Next base: position 72,258 of record BLKR01002356.1, read on the forward strand.
CGCGGGTAATCAAAATCAACATTCGTTGAAGCTGGAAAAATTCCTAGGAAATAAAAAAAAACATGACATGCACGCTGCATGTTCAACATAATTACGTATTATTACTGTCATTAATATTATTGTTATGAAGTCCTACAACTGTCTCAGCATAAGATATTTCTACCCTGATATCATTTCATGAGATGCCAGTTTTGCTCTAATCTGACTCGCTTCTGTACATGTCTATATCAAAACATTCTTGAATTAAAATTTTAAATGAGTATATAATGTAAACTAATATAAACTTACGAATTAAAACACCGGTCAAAAAATATACATGTGTTTATAACATGTGTTTACAACTCTCTCCGTATCTCTCATTCGCTTTCACCCCCTTCGTTTCCGGCATCGCACATTCCACCCTCAAATCGCATCGCACACTCTGTTCTTCCCATGCAGCACCGCTCGATTCCCAAAATTCCATTACCTTCCGCTACGTCGCGTCTCCACCGCATTTTCTTCCACTTCACTCACCCATTCTCACCACCCTCTCACCAATATCGCAGCACTTGTTCTCTCCCCCATATCGCTCTGGGGAGTTTTAGTTATTCCGCACCTGTTCAAGCGCTCCAGTAGGCAAAGCTTGAGTTACAAGTGGTAGAAATGACAAGCTACAAACAGTGATATTCTTCTACACATTAAAATTCCTTGGTCTACGAGTATACGTAAACATCGTCTAGATAATCTACACTTCGAAATCTACGTAGATAAATGTAATTATGTATTTCTGGAAATAAGGTTGGCTACATGTAAAACTGTGATTGCAAAGTCTTATCACAGATTATTAAACCGCGCAGAAAGATAATATAAAATACCACAAAAAAAAAAACTAAAATGGTTCGTATGCCTGATCAATCAAAAATGTACAAGTACCATAATGTCACAGGAACTAGTTTTGAAAGAATTTACTTGACATTATTACGGATTTTTCTCCTGACAATTCTGTGAAATGTTACGCATATTCTGTAAAATGTTTAAATTTGTGCAGGTAAATATATTCTTAGTTGTTTGTTTTATTTCGTTTTTTTACAATAATTTAAGTTACAAACATATTAATAACGTGATATTTCATCCCTGTTAATCACTTCAGAATTTTTTTTAATATTTGGCTGTTAAAATGATTGAAATATATTAATCACATATATTGGTAATTAATATATTGGTGAACATGCTGAATCGGAAATAGAAAAGCAAAATTATTATTACAACTTAGTATTATAAACATTCTTCGAATTACTCGATGAGAAAGATTACATACTCTACGTTGTCCACGCGTAAACAAGACACGTGGATTACTTCCAGAAAGCATGCGTATGCGTAAAACTTAATTCACGGCATAACTTCATGCAACAGGTTCTAGTAAGAGAAGAGAAATGTCGTGGAGGTGAAGTACGTCGAAGTTGAAAGGTTAGGAAAATGAAAATAAATGTAAAACTTACCGTCCTTTTTCTTTAAATTTGTTCACAATTCAGGAATTTGGCTATAGGAGAATTTCTGACATTTTACGAAAGTAAAATTATTGACTTACCACGCCTCTTTTGTAAATAAGAAACACGGAGTATCATTAGATCATGTTAGCTGTAGAAACCAGAAAATTTTCAGTGAAAGAACGTTCACACTTTATGTTTTATTAGTTATGTGTTGTGCATTTCTGTTAGATAGTACATGCGCCGCTAGAATTCACCTCCACACAGCGACTGAATTCGACCTAGCTGAAAAGGGTTGGGATGAGAGTTATAGATGGATTGAGATGGAAGCTGTGACCGTCAGGGATTGCTGGTTGCGACGGTCGGAGATGGCAGAGTTAATCTCGCGGGTAGACGCAGCAACCGTACTTTCTGCGCAGGCAGCAAGGGTTAGCGCGTTGTTGCCAAAGCAAGAGCGAGAAAGGCCGTCGGGGGGCGGCGATACACTCCCATACCTTTTTTCCATGGCACGTTCCTCCCCCGCGCTCGCGCGTCCAACCCCACTTGACGCGCGCGCGCTCTCGCGATTGGAAAGCGCGTCATTCGCACGCGAATGGCTGCGCTAACCAATTCCGGATTCATAAAGCAGCGATGGAGCCCGCGGGCGAACCGCGCCCCGCCCCGCTCCGCCCCCGCGCACACACGGCACGAGGGAATGAGCGGCGCGGGAATTGGCGACCGTCCGCGCACAGTGGGTCGAACAACGTAACTTAGGGGGGCGAAAAAAACACCCATTTTCCATATTAGTAGGGGAGGGGAGCGGAGGGGAGTGCAGTGTAGTGAAATGAAGTATATAAGAAATATATATGAAGTATAAAGTAAGAATAAATGACACAATAGAGTAAGTAAGAATAAATAACACAATAAATTAAGTATAAGCTACAAGACAATTGAGAGATAATTAAAAATTTATCAGAACGTGGGATATCAATCTACAATTCTAATTGTAATTCTATTTGTAATAATTCATAATTTTCTTAATTTTGTAATTGTAAATTTAGTTGTAATAATGTTAGCCACCAAGCATTAACTCAAAGCGAACTGTAATAAATATCTATCTACCAATCTATCTACCTACATATCTTTTTTATTGAGTAGTGTTTGACACAAACTGATTTTGGCGTTAGTCGGGTAAGTGCAGTGTATGAATTTTTAACAAACTTAAATCTTATTGTGGCCTTCTTCAGAGCTATACTGCAGTATAGCTCTTAAGAAGACCACAACAAGATGGCCAAAACGTCAGCTCCACCAACTGAGACCCGTCCCGTCCCGGATAGCCAAGAAAACCACCCCTCTGGATGGTGAGATCCGGCGCTGTAGGGTTTTTCTCTACTATACTCACAAATCGGCTTGCAGGGTTTCTCTACTATTCTCACACCAACGGGGAACTGGTAGGAGAGTGGAGGTAGAGTAGTGCATGTAAGTCGAAGTGAGAAAAAAAGGATTGGAATATGTTGAGAAAGGAAAGATCGCGCGCGGACCGTGACCTCTTTATTAGGGTACTGTCACGATCCAATGGTAATCGAAGAATTAATGGAAAACTCCCGATCACAAGGGCCAGCCGCCAGAATTACCCTCCAGACAGCGACTGAATTCCACCTACCTCTCTAGCTAGTGATGAAAATCCTGTTGCCATAGGATTCGAACCCTTGAAACCTCGGTCAGGGGCGTCACGACATTTGATGTCGTGAACCACTTAAGACGGTCATTTGTTGCATTATTTGTAACAGTTACGCAATAGTTGCATTCTAATCCACTTTTGAGACATCGCAAAAGAAAAATAGTGACATGTAGTGTCATTCATTTTCGCACGATCATCACTTCTCCATCTAACACGAACAGGGCCTGGTTCCGGGCCCTTCTCCATGCAAGTTGGCACATTATGTATTATTTCACCTAGCAGGTTTATCTGCTGTTGATTTGTTGTAACTCCACTAGATGGTGCTGTACAACTAAAACTAAATATCCATGTCAAATACAACTCGCAACACGAAGCGTTCTAGGGCATTAAAAATGAAATTTCTTAGTGGGGGGGGGGGGATGGAGGGCAGAACAACGTCTTCCGGGGTCCGTTAGTAATTTAATATTTTCAGCAAAATTATTTGTGATTAGAGTAGTTCGGCCAATTTAAACCATTTCGAAGTGAACATGTCCAGCTATTTGCTCACACGAAATGTACAGAAACATCTCGTTTCCAGTTAATATATACTATTGCTGACACTGATGGCAATACCATATTAAACCACGGAACATTTGGCTGTACAATACACAACAAACTTTCTCTCGAGATTTGTAACGGTTACGTGATATCGCAACATTGCAACTTGTATCGTACTAATCTTCCAGCCATCTCTTGCAAAAATATCTGAATAGGGGACGAATACTGGGTCAGTCCACACTACATCACAACACAACTTTCTCACATTGTTTAGGACGTAAGCGTAATTGATATATTACATTGAAAAATATTTTTATACTACCGTTTCTTGAAAAAACGTAGTACCAATGAAGATAACGTACCAACGTAGTACCAAATGAAGATAAAAACGTAATACCAATGAAGAGGTCGCGCAGCGTAACTGGTAAAATTATCACGTTAAAACTAAAAATAAATGACGAAATTATTCTGATATAAACTGATACCTTCAGATTTACACGAATTTGGCGTAATTCGAAGGCCACACCACTGGGGATTTTACCGAAATGGGAGATTCGGGATAATCGGGCAAGAACATTTAAATTACAAGCGGTTAAAATGACAATATCTGAGCGAAGAAATCGAATATGCTTCTGAGGAATTTTTATTGTGAACATTTGCTGCATTTCGTAAATATTATTTGAAGCAAGTGGAATTAATCGAAGAAATCAGCAAAAATGCATTGAAAATTACGGGAAAAAATAAAAAATGAGTTATAAGCCGAAATCGACGAAAAATGCAAAGCCTATAAAATGGGTAATTTCCTTTTGTCCTATCATAACATTAGATTCTATACTAAACGGCAATGATCTGAAATGAACCAAAATAAAATGACATTTCATCCGTTCCCTAATGATCACTATGAGCAAAGATAATAAACAGACTGCCTGCTGGATATCTGAATAAGTTTTTCCGCGTGGTTTACCGATTTTTCTGCTTTAAGAGGCTCTGCATAGCCGATTCAAAAGTACTTCAAAACCGATGTGCTTTAAAATGTTTCACGATGAAATAACGTTCTGAAACAAGTTTCTAAATCTTCAACTCAAAATCTTCTTACATCTTGAAAAAGAAGTAATTTTTGCTGAAGTTTAAAGAAGTTTCAATTTTGAATAAATCTAACAACCGCAATTTTTGAAATTAAATTTATCAGCAGTTTAGAATTACATCCCCCCATTTCATTATTCAAAATGTGTAGTTCCTAATTCGAACGACATTAATTTCGGACAATATATATATATATATATATATATATATATATATATATATATATATATATATATATATATATATATATATATTATATGAAACGTTTTCTTTTTAAATGTTATTTCCCATTATTTTAAATGCTAAAATTCTACGAAGAATATACAATTTTTAATGACAGAAGTAAAAAAAAACCTTAATTACCCTATCATTTTAGAAACTATGAAGGGATAACTTTTCAAAATAATATAGTTTTTTTTTTCGACACCCGAAAACACAATTAAGAATGCGAAAACGAATAAAAATATGAATACCAAAATCAATGCCGTACAGAAAAGAGTGGCAAGAACAAGACCGCTGAACCAATCAGATAAAACAAATACGCCAAGAATTCCTTACAAAGAGACAATGATATTTTCAAAGTTTTAACTTTATTGCTCGACCTTACAGAACACAGGAATCACCCAATTGATCACCATTTCTTGACAAAATTACACTTTCCTGCTTTCTACAAGAGTAAAAAATTTAACTTTTCAAGGAAAAAAACAAATCCAAGGGACGCATGAGAGTGGTTTCTCTATACAAATGACTCGAAAAAATGTAACGTTTGTTGTTGGAATTCAGCGTTCAAGACATGCCAACTTATTTTTTTTTAATGATTTTTAAAATAAGATTTTGGTTTATTTTGAGTCAGATCCGAAAATTAAGTGAAATAAATTTTATTTTACGAGCGAAACATTGTTCTACATCTATTACTTTAATTTGCTTTTTTTGTATTTTTTTAAATTTATTTTATTTTTTTACTGTTTGATTCCAATGAAAACGGAGAATGTATAAAATATAATGTATAAAACAAATTTTAAATTAAAAAAAAAGCATCAAACAGTTTTATTTCTGATTATTGTAATACAGAAGTTTCATAATCATCAAGAGTATTTTTAACAATTTGTATCATGACATTGTGTAGAGATCCATAATAACGATACAAGATTGTTCTGAGTACAACAGGAATTAGTGTCTTTAAACAGATTTATGTTTGATATATTGGTAATAAACAGACTTGGATTACTCAGGAAATTGCAGTAAACAATATTACAAACAGGTGAATTATGTAGTCATTTTCATTACACTTAATTCATGACTAAATAGAAGTCTCCCTTCATCTTCCCTTCATTGTACGGAAAGAGTTTTGAATGTGCTGAAATCTCCGCGTGACATTTCAAAGGACTGACACATTATTCGCCGTGTCTTACAAATACATCATTCATTCCGTTCTGACCAGATTCCTAGTGGAATATACTTTGTTAGTGACCACCCATTTCCCTATACGATTTATACATTTTGATTTAATTCCTTTTTGCCTATTTGCCTTGTTTATATAAAAATATGTCATCTCAGTAAATAGAAAAGAAATATAAATATACTTAACTAATATAATAATCGTGATTATATATTAATGAACTAATAATATGTACAAGGAGTTCATGATGAACATGGCATCATCCCGACTTAGCTATCTTCAACTTTCTCTGACCCTCTGTTCCCAAATCGTCGTTGAGTACTCGAGAGCGAGAGCGCGCGCGTGTGCGCGAGTGCGTGTGTGCGTGTGTGCGTGTGTGTATTAAATACCAATGACCAACCGATAAGAGTAACAATTCAGTGATGAAGTGCCACTTCTAAGATAAATTCACATTTTTTATCTGCAAACTGGTGGTATAGCTCTATCAACAATTCATTTCTGTTTGTGAGTCAACATTGGTGTGACAACACCCTATACTCCAATCGATGTTTTTTTCTAAATATATAAACTATTTAAAAAATTATCTTAACTATTGAAATCTTTCCAAGATTTCTAATCCGGCACAGAAAATATTAAAGGATTAACGGTAGCTCCATCTCATTGCATCCGTATGTAGTTAATTACCGTTATCTTCCAATACGCACGGATTATATTATTATTATTATTATTATTATTATTATTATTATTATTATTATTATTATTAATTTATTTATTATTATTGTTATTAATGTTTACACATTGATAGATCACAGGAAGACCTGGTGCTCAAATTACAAGGAACTTTTTGCCAAGTGTGATATTTGCAATTTAAGAATCTGAATTTAGAAAGTTACTCACATTGCGACAGATATTTTAAATAACAGACTTCTACATTAATTTTAAACATTTTGCAGAGATATCAGTGTTTTTGATGGGTTTCTTTGACTTTTTCTATAATACAATTACTGGCGATAAGTATTGGGAGAATGAATTATTAATGTATTATTATTATTATTATTATTATTATTATTATTATTATTATTTTTATTATTACGAGAGGCATTCAATAATTAAAGAAACAAATTGGTCTGGAGAAATTACGGTTTATTTTTGCAAAACAGGACTTTTGCTACTATTGAATATAATTCTCATCAATACTTATTAATTTGAACCAGCGGTTTACTAGCTACTTCATACCTTCTACCAAGAATTTTGATCTTAGTGTTTGAACAAATTTCCCACAAATTGTTTGATATTCTCGTTATTCTGGAACGTATTCCCACGTAATGCCTTCTTCAGTGGACCAAACAAATGTAAAGCAGATGAAGCTAAATCCGGGCTGCAAGGAGGATGAGGCACTACCTCCCAACCCCTTTTGTCGACGGTTTCACACGAGTTTGCTGAGCGGCGTGCGGACGTGCGTTGTCTTGCTGGAGAATCACACCCCTCCTCTGAGATCCACGACGTATCTCTCTCTCATGGCTGGCTTCGCCTTGTTCAAAAGCATATCTGAGTAGTATTGGCTAATTATTATACGCTGTTCTTCAAGATAAGTTTATGTGTGTCTTATTATCTCCTATGTAAAGTATGTTATATTATAACTATTATTATTATAACATTATTATTATTACTATTATTATTACTATTATTATTATTACTATTATTATTATTATGTGCAGTGGCGTGTAGTGCAGTGATGTGAAGTTGAGGGAAACGAGTGTGTCAGAATGACATTGAAACGTGATTGGCAAAAGTGATCGGCAGTATGGTGAGGTGAGACGAGGCGGGGTGAAGTGAAGTGAAGCGAAGTGCTATGGAAGCTTGCACGGTGAAATGTTTATGTTAATTTGTAAAGTGTGTAAAATTTGTAAAATTTTGTATAGTTGTTAAGTTCTGTAATGTTTAGTTAGTGTATTCTGCCACCAAGTTCTGGAACTTATTTGCAGAATTAGTAATAAATCTATCGAATTGCGAAACACCCACTTTCAGCGTACCAAACACCGTCAACAGGATTTTTCCTGCTGATGCGGCCAGAACATTGTGCGTCAGAATCAGAGTCTCGAACAATTTTGCACTATTCTACTCTCTTGTAACAATTTCCGCGGTTCATACAATTTTCATCACACACTTTAGTCATTCTAGAGTCATGTAAGGTGGTTTTTTACCTGCAGCAAGTTAAAAAAGAATCACAGAACGTTGTTCAACCAATGTGAAATTTTCAAGTGGATTCGCCATCGTTCAACTTAATCTTGAGGTACTGAACTCAATAATAATCCTATAATTCAGGTGGCCAGGGCTCATCCTTGTGATGCCAACTTAAGTCCTAAAACTACCAGAGTCCTACCAAGTGTTTTTTCTCCAGGCCAATTTACCTTTAATAAATGTTCTTATTTTTGCACATAATACGTACAACATTCAATAATTAAAAAAAAATCGTCTGGAGAAAAAACACATGGGAGGACAAGTTTGGCAGTTTCAGGACTTAAGTTGGCATCACTGGGATGAGCCCAGGCGACCCGGAGGATTATTATTATTATTATTATTATTATTATTATTATTATTATTATTATTATTATTATTGAATTGTATTATTATTATTGTTGTTGTTAAGGTGTGCATCAGGTGTAATTATTATTGTTGGGATGTCCGTAACGCCCACATTAATAAATGTTCTGATTTTCGCACATAATAATACGTACGTCATTCAATAATTGAAGTCGGCGTTACGCACACCTCCATTTGGCCCAGTGTTTCGCGAGGGCGGTGCCGGCGACGAGGCGGGGCGGGGCGGGGGCAGTGGCGTGTGGGGACAGGGTGGAGACTGCGTCGCGGGGCGTCGCCCCGCGTGTCGACGAGGGAGCGCGTGATGGGGTCGTATATCGTCGCCGTCGGCTCCGCGCTCGGCACCGACGCGTCTGGCTCTCGGCTTCCCAAACTTCGTTTGCTGGCTGGCGACGGGCGAGGCAGGGCGCGATGCGGTAGGGTGGGGCATGCGAAGTGAATGGATTGCGAGATTGTATGTAGTAAAGAGAAATCCGACAAATATGTAGAGAGAAGCTACGTTTAGGAAGAGTACTAAAAAGTATTCGAAGTACAGTCGACTCCGGTTGCAGTGAACTCGGATATAATGAACCCTCGGTTATAGTGAACTTAAGTCACTGGCCCCGTTTCACTTACATTACAAATAAGCATACGAAGATTCAGATATAGTGAACATGAACCTCGGCTATAGTGAACATGAACCTCGGCTACAGCGAACATGAACCTCGGCTATAGCGAACATGAACCTCGGCTATAGCGAACATGAACCTCGGCTATAGCGAACTTAGGAAAGACGTCTTTGAAATTAATTGTATCTCTTATGTTATTAGACGAGCCGAAGGGACATCGGAGAGTGAACGGTGTTCCAACAGTGCAAAAGTCATTGAAAGATGTCAAGACTGCATTGTCATCCCTACACAGACATTTATACACTTCTTAATTTTATATTTGCTATTTCGACGGTAGAAAGTAAAGTAATATCTGTATTTTCATCTATATAAAGAATTCATTTGAATAAATTGTGAACTTGATGCTCTAATCGCCCTACCCGAGTGCCCACAAAAAATGCTGATACGTCAAATTAAACTTCACTGATAATATTTGAAATAAAGTGGTTCTTGCAACAAACTAGCGAAATATCATATCATGTGTTTGAACTAGTTTTGACGATCCACTCAATTCAGACTGGCGCTAAGTATTAATCTCGTATAGTCACGTCGTGTTCCATAGTAAGAATCGTGTTGGTGGCCTCACACGTTTGACCTAGTCATGTGAACCACACCCCCAAACCGCACCTCCAGTTTGTTATGCAGCAACGCGCCACTGCAGCTGATACGCCCATCTCCAAAAGGTGCCTCCCGTCGCAAACCGATTGGTAGGTACCCCAATGATCTGAGAGAAAAAGAACTGTATTCCTCTTGCAAGAAATGACATGCCATTCTCTCGCTCGCTTTAAGGCAAGATCTGATTTGCTGTAGTGAAATTTAAAGGTTTTGACACATATTCTTTTTTATAATATCCGACTATTATTGCTTACAACGGTGGACTGGCGACACTTCATTAACATGAAACTGCAGCATAAAAATTTATTTCTACATTTCACGTTTAACACGAGAAATTTCTGACCATTCCTGTCGAACCCGCAGTGAAGTGGGTAATGAATTTCTGATGATGCCATTTTGTACAAACGTATTGGAAAATTTCTGTTACTTTTAAATTTCAAATGAAAGACTGTACTTGTTATTCCTTAATCATTCCACTCTGTTGCTCCAACACTTACGTGGATTAAGTTTTGGGTCTTTTTTATCCCAAAAGTTTTACACAATAGCATTTGATTCACGGATGTTACATGGAATTATTAACTGAGAAAGTGATATTATTTGCTTTATTTACCACATCGCACTAAATGAATAATGTTTACAGAAAAATTATCTAGCATACTATACATAAGTGTCTATTTTTACCAGCAAGAGAATGTTTGAAACAGAAATACCAAATCTTAATAGACAAATACCTGAAATTGTTACTCCTAACCCGCAACAACAATAGTGCTACAAAACTGAAATGGACACATGTTGAGAAAGTTTCTTAGAAGAGAAACATCATTTGCCCCTCGAATCAAAAAATACCTCGAACAGTGTCTAAGGGTTGAAACGCAGGTTTATGAAACACTTCCAAACGACATTATTAATATATTCGCCACATAAGTATGGCGGAAGTTCGTTACCGCATGATGACGAATCGCTTAGTCTTAACACCAAGCACAAAAACTGCGGACAGAATAATAAAACTGTCTGAACAGTCACAGTTTATTAATTTACTTTATTTTACGTCAAAAACAGTTAAAACTGTGTATGACTTGCTATGGGTATAAGTGAATTCTGTGCACGTTTTCAAAATTCTGTGATCCCTACACTAACCTATATACGACTTGAATTTTGAATACAGAAAAAAATTAGAAAAAAAAACACTCCGGTGTAGTAAAATCTATTTTCAAGGATAAATCAGCAATAAACTTTGGAGTCTTTATCCATAATGTCCTATCAAATAAATTATTGAGTAATTTTTTAAAGGAATTAAAATATTCTTATCTACCACTGATTGCAGGCCTGTTGGTCACCGTCAGTACGTCTGGTTCCTCCAGCACTAGGTCTCGAAATCCAACCTCCCAGAAGAAAAATCGCGGTCGTCACCGCGAACTTTCGGTTTAACGAACTGGAACTCCCGTTCGTGGGCGCATTTCTTGGCGCTGCACAAGCCCTTCCCCTCCCCCAACCCCCTCTCCCATCATCCCCTCCCTTTCGCGCAGAACGCCTGGCAGACTCCGCGGCAGCCGAGTGATGTTTGCGATGCAAGCGATACGCGAAAAGGGAACAAAGAACGACGCGGAAAACTCGCAAAGTCTACTTTCATTTCTCCCCTCTTAAGACTGAGCTCCTGCTCACAGGAAGATTGCGGTAGGACGTTTACAAACTTTGGAGGAAATTCACCAAACGGTTAGGAATGTTTCATGAAAATTTTTTTCTCGAGATATAAAAGTAGCTCTTGAAATAACATGGGAGAACAGGAACAGCACAGTTTGACCAGAGTAAACTGATTCATCTTACGTGATGACTAGCGTAACTTCATTGAAAGCCTCTGGATATGCACTATGGCCGTTTAAACTGGTGTTTTATACACCGTTATTGATGTCGAGTTTACACAGTCCCATGCTTTGTAGTTGGCTTTCTATCATATAATCTCCCCTTCCATTGTATGCAAGACAGTGGGATTTTCGAAGTACGGAAAATACACACTGTGCCTTAAGACGCTTAAAAAAGTGCGCAGACAATCTTAGTTCCTCTCGGTTCATGCCGCCTAATGACATCGTACTTTCCCGAAGAAATCAGAGACAGTTAACAGAGGTCGACAATTGGCGAAAGAAGTCAGAATTGTATCCATGTGTTACAAGAGACTTCAAGAGAATCTCGCTTTCTCGAAGTACCCTCTCGCCTCGCGCGGGTACTTTTGAAGCAAATTTGGTATGTTTACAAAAAGTGCTAACCACCTAATGTTTATGAACTATTTATGATCTTACTGTTCAGTATATAATATGTATATATAATGCTCTACCTTAAAACGTACTGTCCGTACGTTATTTGCTTGGATGTTTAAAACAACTGATTAAGAGCTATTGTTAAAGATCTAAGGGCACTCTATTATTTTTTAATAAATTAATCGATCTCTCTCGTATGCTGCAACTACCATGATTTCAGAACGCATAGCCCTGCTCAAGGTGAACCAACGTCGGACCGCCTTTCAGTCCAAGAACACAGTTTTCCTTCAGACATCGATTAAAATGGCTACAGTTGTGAAATGAAAAACGAGACGGAAAGGCAAGGGAAGGAGAACGAGAAGTTAGACGGGATGAACAAGGGCGTGGAAGAGGGTTACAGAATGGAGCGCTCGCTCAAATTAACTACGTAGAACAGACTCCTGAGCGCCAGATTTTCAGGAAGAAAGCTGTCTCCGGTCGAGAATATTAATATCGGCTGCAGGGAGAAAGGAGCCCTAAAATACGGCAGCTGATTACTACGGGCGAGGCGCTATCACAATTCTGGGTAGTCCCCCGTTTAAAGCAGCCCCTTTTTCGAGATTCGGAAGGTCTCTGAATCGAAAGGAACCCTCTTCAACAAGGGGCACGAGATGTCAGCATCTGCAACGACCATGCCATCCAAATATTTACACACGATTGTGTATGAAACCAAAAAAAGGTAATGTCTCGAATGTATATTTATGTTGGATAAATAAAAGTTAGGGTCGGAGAGGAGAGGAGAGAAGTCTACAATCGGTGTAGAAAAAGAAACTCTGGGATTGTGTTTGCATTTTAAAACGCTTCCCAAGAGGACGCTGACCTCTGAACCGAAACGAGAGAAACCGCAGCTCGACTTCTTGTCCGGTGAAATTTTTAAGGATTACCCGGCAAAACGAAAACGATATTTTTCCCAGGGTGTAATAACACAATGGGACAAAATGACGACTGAAAGACAATTCATCGACCTGGGTGCGTAGTGAACGTGACACAAGAAATCGGATTCGGTTTGGTAGAGGAATATTTCCCTGTGTGTGGTCTTTCTTACCCTCGTAGCATTTCTGCAATAATATTCTTTTTTTAACTATTAGCCAGAATTTCCGAAAATTCTGCTGCACGAAATCACACGAAAAGGTTTTCCCAAGAATGCACATAGTACAGGAAGGAACATCAAACATAACACACTCGAATAAAACCACAATTACATATTTTAACGAAAACTATTCTGAAATATTGCAATAACATAGTAGACTGTGAAGACAGTACACATACCAGACAACCTTGTTAGCCCATGAGAACAGGTACCTTTTAAGCAGTGACGCAATGAATATGAGAATTTCTTTTTTTTTTTTTTTCTTTTTTTTTTCCTGGAGTCCAGGGTTTCTAAAGACACAGTAGAGATCTCTCACATCGCCAGAGGTTGCAAAGTATTTCTGTTGTTTTCTCTTCACATTGGAAATTGGCAATAAATAAATTGCCATTGTTGTATCTTCATGTAATCATTACAATCACATTCCATGAACACAATTACATTCCTTGTAGTGTGGTGTTTTAAGGTAGGCCGTTTTCCTTTGATTAGATGGAGCCCAATAGTACACCTGTTTTGACCATCATTGGATAACTCCATTTATGCTCATGTCAACACACTCTACTTCAATTCGATGGCATTATTGTCACCATCGACTTTCGACGTATCCAAAACATTCCGTAGGCACTTCTCACATAGCCGGAGACTGCTTGGTATTCTTTGAATCCCAATCACATTTTCACTTCTTTCTAGAGCGAAATGAAATAGATTATTTTTTTCTCTCAAAACAATCAACCTCTAGACAACACATTGTTCCGAAATCCTTTTACGTTCTTCTTTTCGAAATAATTTTCACTATTAAGTTTACATGCTGAATACTATTGTAATACTACCTTCAACATTTTCAAAAATAAACAAAAAAAAATAAAAATCGCACAATAAAAATCAACGTTTCACTTTTAAGGGTAAGAAATAAGTATTTCTTACAAAAAATCTCTTAAATGGTTTGACAAAGAAGAATGATTGATATCAGTCAAATGCAGTGCAATCTATTTTGCAATGTAGGTAACGAATTGAATAAAGAGCTTTGGTCACGACCAAATATTCAATAGCACTGAAATCAGAACGTGTTTCGCTTTGAGGCTCTGTGAAATATGAGGTGTTGCACCGCCGGATGACAGCATAACACCTTGCTCACACAAAGGCAAAAGCACAAAAACCGATTCGATTTATTTACTAGGCACATGTCGTATTGATGCTCACAATGCAACGGACAATGCTGCCAACGATTAGTTACATTCCGGAGAAAAGAGAATGAAATTTCCCATTTCATGTGAGCATTTTTGTTTTACGCGTTCGAAATTTTATTGACGAAAATTGTACTGGAGAGTAATTCGTTAAAATACAATTCGAATCTCTACCATAGACAGTAGCAAAGTAGTGTGTTAAAATACAACACAAATAGTATTAATAGTTAACACGTAATTTCTTCTGGTTATCTCAACACAAGTAAACTGAAATTAATTTAGGTCACTTGTTTAACGTGACAAAAATATTTCTGAGTATTTCCCCATAAATCAACTAACGGTATCACAAAATAGTATTAAAGGCATTCTCTAGAAATACATCTCAAATATAAACACAGAATCCTGTATTGAAGATTTCACGGTAAGTTGTATGGTCGACATATATTATATATCACATATATTCACGGTATACATAACACAATATGCATCTTTAATGTCCATGAGGTAAATTGTTCACGTTTCGTGATTCTAAATTATTTCGGGTAATACAAACAAATTGACAAACGCATTAGGTATACAAAACATATATAAAACGAGAATGTAACATTTAAAATTCATTAATATTTTATTGTATTGGATGGGAATTGAATAGGCAACCAAAAAATCAGTAGAAATCTTCCATTTCCTATAGCTCATCTTCAGTGGAATGATGCAATAATGTTTGTGATATTAATCCTTTACCACTCATGCTTTATCCATTATTGTATTGATTTGTATTGATTTTGTATTGATTTTGTTCTGACCTACTCTGTAGTCATACTACATTTTACTTCCTACTTCCATTGAATTCCTTGATCTTCACTGCATCCTGTTCCAAGTACCAACGCCACCTCCTTCATTACTATTCGCTGAAGGAACAACACGAGATACGCGACTACTTCATGAATGAAAGGGGCGGAATAAAATAATTGCATTAGTCCCATACACCATTATCCCCAACTTCTGTTATAACGTCACGTGTGCTGCTGCACTTGAAAACCCGTTAATTTTCCGTAAGATTTCGTTCCAATCCTTTCGTTCACATCCACAATTTGCTTGCATGAAAAATGGGAACGATTTCAAAAACACTTGTTAATGTTTTCACATCTTTCTTGTTAAACTAAAATATGTTAGGGAAATATTACTATGGATTCATATCATTTTGTAATACAACTATAGCATACATGTAATACAATTAGCAAAATACAACTATTATGCTAATTGCCTAACTTCTAAACAGTAGCCAGTGGTGAAATTCGTTATTTAGACCAAGGGCAGGCACGAATGTATGTGATTTTCGTATGTGATTATCTAGGCGGACAAGGACAACGAACAGGCCCGAGGGCAAAACTGTGGGCAGGCTCACAGGTATCAACGTTCAGAAACACCAGATGGCGTGGAAGCTGGTGGAGGTCATCGAAGCTCTATCATATTTCTGCCATTGAAAGATTTTTTTACGCGTCATGTATATGGCGAAAAAAATAGGGACATGGAAGCTAAATTCGCCTACACGGAAAGAATGGTCTTTTAACTCTCATGGGGAAGTTTGTGTTTCTCCAAACGTGTGTCACTTTCCAAGTTTCATGCCAATATAATTAGAAATAAGCTAATGCGATCGATTTAAAAGCTCATTCAAAGCTCGGAAGTGGAATCTCTTGAAATTCGAAAATGGAAAATTACATTTTGTACTCCAAATTTACCAGATAATAATACAACACTAACCGATGACCATTTTAAATGAATCTCAGGATTGATGGGTAACTAAAAGATCGCTTCTATTTATTTCCAAAAGCACCTTTTCAATAAGCGTTTTGCATTTGTTCAAAGATTCTAGAA
Organism: Teleogryllus occipitalis; assembly: GCA_011170035.1. Classification (NCBI taxonomy): domain Eukaryota; kingdom Metazoa; phylum Arthropoda; class Insecta; order Orthoptera; family Gryllidae; genus Teleogryllus; species Teleogryllus occipitalis. Next base: position 88,703 of record BLKR01002356.1, read on the forward strand.
GCATAATCTCCATTTGCGAACAATTGCTTTTTTCTCTGAATATTAAAATCGAACTTCACTCAAAAACTAGTAACAATAATCAACAAGTTTGTAATAAATATACTCTAAATATTATTCCCTATATAATTATAGTTGTGATTAAATATGCAGTGGTTTTCGTAACGTGCCAGCTGAGAGTATTATTATGAAGGAATATTGCATGGCATTTCGCGTCTTTCTCGGTCGTGCTGATCTGCAGCACGGCTTGATACGGTCGCAATTCTGCAACATCTCGCAGCAGGACCGAGAAAGACGCAAAAATTCGTGCCATATTCCATCTTGAAGATAATACCCTCAGCTGCCACGTTACGAAAACCCAAGTATAAGATTGATCGAGGCAAACGTGGCCAGGGTATTTCGGGCCGAGTTGGAAAAGGGGGAATGGGATGAGTGAATGCATTATTTGTCCAAAACATACCACTAGCTGAGTGTGCCGTCGCCAACACTTTAAACTTTCTTCGGTTGTTTGAGTTTTCTTTTTATTCCTTTCTTCGGTTCAGAGTCCTCTTTGTTCAGTTTACGTGTGTCAGCGTTGCGAAGTAACTACTTTAATTTTTCGATTATTTAGTGGTATTGAGTACGATTTGTCTTTCTTGAACTTAGGTAATATAATCGTTTCAAAAAATTTAGTTCAAGAAATATTTTGAAATGTTTTAATTTTCAATTTTCTTATTTTATATTGTTAAAATCAATTTGAAAACCCCACGACCGTTGTCGGCAAACACGCACTTGGCTTATGCTGATTTCTCATATAAAAATTATCGACTTCCCGATATTTCTCGAGAAGCACCAACCGGCGCCATGACACTGCTGGCCATCTAATCCGAGTAACTCAGTAGGCCCTCCAGTAACTCAGTAGGCTTATTTAGTTCACTTTCCTTAAAAGTGAAATTCATTTTTGTATTCTACGTGTACGTCTTCCTTCGTCTACGTCTACGTCTACGTCTACTCTTCCTTCGTCTACGTCTACGTCTACGCCTACGTCTTCCTCTAAGTCGTCTACGTCTCCTTCCTCTACGTCTACGTCTTTCTTTACGTAGGTCCTGGAGTTTAATCACGCCACCTACAGAGATCTATTTAGGTGGCGTTGGTTTAATTCCCGGTATACTCACGAAGATTGCAGCGCCAAAACACGAAGACACGTTTTTCGAAATTTCTTAAGGCTCGATACGGAAAAAAATTCATGTTCCCCATTAGAAGACCGTGACGCGTCGAATGACAACCTCGTGTGTCTCTATTGCTGCACGAAAAGTAGTCTAACCGTGAGTGACGGAATTGCATATTCGCACGTCTGTACATCCGCACAATCCAGGACTTACTCAAAAACTCTATAGGGATTGCCAATAGTTGTAATCATAAACACAAATGTTGAAAATCATTTCAAAAACATGACTAACACAAATAAATAGAGATAAATAAATTCATTTGCACGTAACACTCGTCAACGTTTCTCACACTCGCACACGACTCATCTCTTTATTTTGCAAATTTGTCCACGGACTTAATACCACACACATTATTGTATTGCGAACAATCACTCAAAAAAGCGAGAAGTGTGTCAAAAGAAACAAAACAAAAGCGAAAAAAGAGATTATCGGAGTGTTCATTAAGTTGCAAGTCTCACAGGAAATAATTCAATCTGCCATATGGCAGATATACCGCAGTCCAACAAACACCTTAAAATACAGATGGATAGCGGCGAAACGCATAGGATGACGGGGGGGGGTGATAAGGACGGCGGAACATGGGTGAAGGATTGCGGGAAGGGTGACAGGGCAGGCGAGCGGGGCGAGAGGGATGAGAATGCACGCGAGATGGCGAGGGGGATGGCGGCAGGGACGCGGAGGATGGCAAGAGGGAAGGAAGGGGGACGCGTAGATGTAGGAAGGGGGGAATGGGAATCCACCGTTCTCGACAAAGGGGCGAGCTTGTCGAAGGCGAGAATCGGGTGGGTGGTGGTACGAGCGCCCGCGTGCGAACGAAGGACTGAAAGAGAGAGAGATGTTGAAATGTAGGGCACTGGGGGAAGAAATGCACAACAAAACCGTCCAGCCCGCTCCACCCCCATTCATTGAAGGCGGCTTTCACAAGATGACTGCAGGTGGAAACACGACCCCGGAGATATCATCCCGTTCTCGGAACCACTCCCTTCTGAACTGCAGGTAAAGACAGGGTAGAATAAGCATACTTTTGGTTTAGCATTTTCTACGCACACACGAAACTCGTGTGCAGCAAGGGATTTCGGAAAGAGAAATCCAAAAATAAAATTAAGGACAGTATTTAAATTTATCGGATTTGAATGTATGCTGAATACACGCGTCGGTTTTGTAAGCATGTCCATAGTTTTCTGCTCGTGATTAAAATTGAATATCAATTACATATCCCATTTCAAAAAATTATGTAGATGCAGGTGTTTGTAAGAGTAAAGGTACAGTAGATTTAGGCATATTATTTGATCAATAGTATATTCACCAAAAGTTTAGTCACGAGCAGCCGAGCGAAGAGCAAGTATTCCGATAAGCTCCTCTGTTTAGTGGAAGGAGTCCCACATACCACCATATTTAGTGCGGAGGTGTGTAAATTCAGTCCACTATTTACGGCTGTGTGTTACAATATAAAATATTTATATCTAGACCAACGTTAAAAAATAATTTATATTATAAATAAAAAACATTCCATCTATTAAAGGAACATAAAAATATCAAAGCCCAATATTTATTTATACAATCCTATTGCTTCACGGAAGTAACTTCTGTTGTATTTCCGTTTTAAAGAAATTCAGAATATCTTCTCTGAGGAATCTATCACATGTATAGAAATACACGAAGAGAACTGAAAGAAAACAACAAGCACAATAAAATTCATAGTTATCATACTTTCAAATCTTGAGGCGCATATAAACCCAAGAACAAACGAAATAATATAATTCAATAAGAGAAAAAAAATCTCACGTACGAGAAAAGCGAAAAGTATTTCGCGATACTGACTTATCCTATTCAGACATTACTCACTTCGTAAACCTTCCGAAAATTGCCAGAAGTGAACTGTCGGCCATCAGCGACTGAAGTATTTTGATTTCAATAGTATTACAATACATACATGTGACATTTGAGAAAAAAATACATTCAAAAACACGTGTTTGTGAAATGTTTTTGAAGCAAGTGAGTTAACAAGACTACATTGATCTAATAGGGTCAACGGAACATTTTATGTAAATATATTAATATCTAGACGAACATGGAGGTAAAAAAATGGCCGAAGTTGACAAATATAATATATTATAACTTTTCTGACAAGGAGTATATCAGCTAATAATGAGAAAATATTCTGATAATTAGCGGAAAATGCCACAATATTGACGATCATAAACCATCCACAGTTCATACCGCTTCCTGTCATGTGGTTAAATGACCGACCTAAAATATTCTACAAAGCATTTTGCACGAACCCAAACCAGGAGATCCTCGCCACGAAACTAACACAAAACTGTTTATAATTATTATTTCCCAGCTACAAATTTTCATGAAATTGTAATGGAACAATGAAAAGTTTCGCTAACTGGCCTCAATGTGACCAAAATATCCTGAAGTACTTAGCCTTGAAAAACACCAAAGAAATTGGTCAGATTTTGCGAAAATAAAGTCAGGAGATGCTAACAAACCTATATAACAATATAGCAACAATCACTATATTCACGATAAACATACAAATTCTTTCCTAAAAAAGTTGACAATTCTTACAGAAGACAATAATATGCACTATTCCAAAAAACAGAACATCAAAATCCCTGAAAAAAGCGAATTCCAATAATTATCAAGATTATCAATTTAATCGTATGTAGTGACTGGGCATTTAAAAAATATAATACTTGTTTCGCAAATTTGACGTGAAATCTTCGTGTTTGAAAAAGAAATAAATCACACGCCACTCTCTCTCCTTAATAAAAAAAATCAGCAAAAAATGCATCAATAGGAATTGAAATTTTAACGATTTAAACGTCTGATACATATTCGAGATCACGACATCATGTTTTAAAAAGAAATCGCATCCCCAAATAAAAAATAAATTCAATTTTAGTTCGTGGTTCAAACGTCTTCCTTGAAAATTGTTAAGCAAAATCGATAAGACGCGACAGTTGGTACATTAATTGAGAAATACCCCTAGAAAGAAAGAGAACGGCGTTTCTAGAGAACAAGAATGTGTCCCAATCATTCTTCTTTCTCATTCGTCACAAAGTATTATTACGTATCAATAGGATGCGAATTTTCATTAAATGTCATTTTCTTTCCTTTCACTTAACAATAGTGCCGTTTAGTACAGTAATTCATTTAATGTTATGACAAAACGAAATGACCCATTTATATAGGACATTTCATTTTTTGCATTTTTTTGTTGATTTCGACTGTCTTTTTTTCCTGTTCCCGCCATTTTTAATGCATTTGTTGCTGATTTAATCGATGTTAGTGTAATTTTAATGGAACATGCTTCAAATAATGTTTGCGAGATGCAACAAATGTTCACAGAATTACTCAGTAGCCTATTCGATTTGTTCGTTAAGAAATTGTTTTGACAGTCGTTGAATGTAATTCTTGTGACGTATATCAGCGCCATTGCCGTCTCGTCCGATTACTGAATAACTAGACAGATTTCCTGGTAAAAAAACAGTCCAAACCAAAAAATTGGCAAGCTGAGTTCACTCGAACGAATGGAAGAAACCTCGATTAAATCAGTAACGTATCCAACAGCGTGAGTTGTTCATCCGAACTGGTTTTGAGAAGGTTTTTTTGCGTAATGTTTCTTCGGTTCAGGGGCATTTGTAAAGCATTTTTATAATATTTTATTGATCATTTTGGGCGCTTTTTAAGGTAATCAAAATCCCTCCTACTTATAGAACGTTGACGAGTGGAAACACAAATATCTGTTAAACGAAATTAAAAGCAAAGAAATCGCAGGGTCCTCAGAAAACCGGCACACTGCAGTTCCGTGCACGTGGGTATGCTGGGTTGCGAATGACGTCAGTGGAAGTAGTGAGGGCGGCGTTGCGTGCGCGTGTGTGGGGGAGGTGTGTAACCGTCTAGCGCGATGTCAGCGCCCCAATCCATCAACGGCAAGCGCGCGAAGCACGGTCTCACGGGAGCCAATGGGTGGGCGTTCGGAACTGTGCACGGCGATGCGACGGTATCGTATTGATGCATTTTATCAAATACAAATTTTATTTTAATACTCATTTTTTCGGACACTTCAAATAATTAATGGAGTTCCACAGGGTTCATTATCCCCATCTAAATTCACTTATCAAATCGCGCTATGGTTTGCGCAAGATACCACCAATACGGGGGGGGGGGACTACAGGACTACTGCACATATCGTAGATAAAAGTAGAACAAAAAAATCAACAGGAGCAAATCAACATTTATCTTTAAGTACGCTCCTCAATGTTGGTCGCCCTGTATTATATTACTGGATCTTAGTCTCCCATTTTGAGCGTAATATAATTTCTGTACGGTTTTTCAATGTCCAAAAAACGCAGCAGCATTTTGTTAATCTACGGATATTATCGTAATGATAATCGAATGCTGGTCAACTTCTGAGTTACTACAAACACGACCATATTTCTTTAATATACATAACAATACCACATTTCCATGAACACATTAAAAAAATTCCACTCGAAGTTTTGACGATATAATTTGATTATTTTGCACTAATAACAGAAATTCCAGCAATACACATAATTTCATTTTCCCTTGTATTCTGTTATCTTAATTGTACAAAATTGTACACAATTTTGTAAAATTTTACAAAACTACAAAATTTCTTTTGTGTGTTAATAAATTGCAGGAGAAACACGTTCTTTCCGAATTAGACAAAATACAATTTCAAACGAAAGATATTATAAAAGAAAATGACGTCAATACATCAGTGGAAATTAAAATTTATTTCGACCACCAAATTAGTTTCGCTGAACAACAAATTTATGCACTTTAAACCACTAAAACGGATATATTACTGGAATTCATGTTCCACACAAAATCACTTACTTCTCGGAGAATAAGAGATTCCACAGAATTGTCAAATTTTGTAGAAAATATGGAATCCTGTATTTAATCATGTAAGTTTAGAATAGATTGGCAGGAAAGAATGGTGCCTATAAATAGTATATTAAAATTAGATCCGACGGGACTATTGATGTGATTATCATAATTGTGGTAATTACATTATTAACTTTAATAAACATTTTTGATACATACTTAGCCAAAATGTAGCTAGTGCTCCATTATCCTGTATCTACATTTCGAAACTTCCAAGAAAACTGACTTAACTGTTATTCATTTCAGCGAGATGCGGTTCATAGTTTTCCGTACTTTGACTCCGTTTCCGGGAATGTAATTGTTTCCAGTATGTAATTGTTTTTTATGGATCGTTCGTTTGGAATTAAATTCATATTTAAGAGCTATTGTATTGACATTAATGTAACAAATAAAGTCTATAAATAAGGTTCATTATTTGGGAATTTTAGGAATATAAGTTTGGAATTAAAACCTGTTCAAAAATTAGTAAAGTGTACGGTTCTTATTTGCTAAATTGCGAATATTCTTCAGAGCAGTGTTTTCTAATAGGTGCTGAATTTGTAGGTCATCTATATAACTCATAAAAACAAACAACAAAAAGCACTCTTTTGATGGAAGGTCACAGGTACCCCCGAACTACGCAAGCTATTTCAGATCAGCAAAATGTTAAGTGTATGATAATTTAACATTATCGTGCCAACATTATTTAAAAATAGTAGCCCGGATCGGTTCAAAATTGAAAACTTACATACCAGGAAAATGCGTTCTCTGCGATGCCCTAAGACAATTAAGGATTTTGGTGTGGCATCTTCGAGGTACCCTACGAGCTGTGGGACATGTATTATGTTCGTTGACTACGAGTGCAAAGGGTTAAAGAGCTCGATGCTACCCCAACAGCTTTTGCGTTCCGCATCCTTTTCCATTTCTTTGCCGCGTAGGTCGCAATCGGGTCGCACCATTTCACACCGGCCCATCGCTCACAGTCTGGTATCTCTTCCACACTAGGCTCCACGGAATACTCCATCTTCCATTGAAAGCCAATGTGCGAAAATGAAATCGATAAATTGAAGTTATCATACGCGACGCTTGGTCAATATTCAAGGCAGGAAAATTGATCTTTGAAAAAGAAACTTCCCAATTTGTTTTCAATTCTTGTTGTGGTAACTTGCCCGTTCTTGAATTATTTGTTCTTACAACTGTAAAATACATGCTATAAAATCGAAAGGTGAGAGACCTGAATCTTCACTACACCTCTGAAACAAATGATGAAAGGACAGTAAGAAGTTTCCTACAGAAAGAGTAAAAAAAGTTTGGAAAAGTCCTTACTTGAACAAATCAACAAGAAAATGAATTTTAGATGTCAGGAAGGTTTATTGCTTGTTGATAAGAACGGAATCATAGTATTTTAAATCAAACTTGGGTTCAAGAAACACATTTCTTCTTGTAACTTTTAACAAAGTTATGTTTAATATTCACAGAATAAAGAAAATGTGAAATCAATTATCAGAAATGTGTTTCGTTTGCATAAAACTATATATTCATAGTGAGTATAATAATTTGGGGGACCACTGTAACTTTCACGAAACAAATACATGCATGCCATACGATCACGTAACTCTGAGAATTTTAAATCAACGAGAATAGGCACGGTAGGTTTACGACTATGATCCGTAAATTTTTGAATTGTACTAGAAAGACATTGGAGACTATTAAGAAAATAATCAACATTAAATACAGAAATCCATTTCTGAGAGTTCCAGAAACATGTGCGAGTCTATACTGTGACAGTTATCACAAAAATCATTTATATAACCAAATCAATTGTGTGTATAATTCACATATATTTCGTATTTAATGCTTGTTTTCATAAAATGGACCATGAGTATGTAAAAACGACAATTTGTTGTAGAAAGTCAGATTATGCACTTTAAAACGCTTCCCCGGAATCGCCAAAATCATTGATACTTGATGTATGGTGGGCGAGGTACAATACCGATGATTCAGTCGAGAAACATGTGATTTAGTGAGCTATGAGGAGAAAAATGCAAGACTGACTAACTTAAAAATTGAAAAGCGTAGGAAAATATCAGTGTGAAATTAAACATGAACGGATCATCAACAAGATTGCAGAACAATTACTTACAAAAATGTGTCTCTTCCTCGTTGGCAATAGATGATGTAGAGAACAAACCAATTCAACACACATTTCCCTATCAACTTCTTTTGAGGCTTGCTAATAAATACATACGGGATTTCAAGGAGTGCGAATTCCCATGCGCGTGGGGATGTCTTTGAGATAACCACACGTATCCCTTAACCTATGGCTGAGAGACACGAATTCTCCTGGTCATGGCCCGTACGCAGGCTGTCGCGCCAAATACAGACAAGTACTCTAATCCCGATACATTTGTAAGCTATGATCAACAGTTCCCTGTAATATCACATTTCTGTTGTGATCCTTCCGATTCCAATCGTCTGTACGCTTTATTTCACTTCTATTTTTCTAACTACTTGTGTATGATTTCACATTTCCTTCAGTCATTGTGCTAACTTTTTAATCTTCTTTTCTCTTCTCCCCTCTATCCCAGCATCGTTTCCGGCTCGGAGTCTTCTACTTTAAATCAGCTAATGGATCGTAGTGGAACAGAATCAATTCCCACGTTCCACTTACATTAAATTCCTTTCTTGAACGTTTCATATCTAATTTTACCTTTTCAAACATTTATAACTACGATATTTACATTGTATTACTCTAACTAGAAAAATCAGGAACTTCTAGTATACATCTAGTGCAGTTGTAGGAATTGCATTCAAATGTTCCGCCTAAATAAAACTTTAACTCCAACGCTTTTCTCGGTGAAAGCAGAGTAGAGAATCCACTGCACCAAAATCGATATTTGTCAGCCTGTTTCCGCCCTGTATTTATCGTAACTATCAAAGCAAACTACGCGCTAACCATTATCGGTGCAAAGTCTCAGAATGAAGCCGCGAAGGCTGGCACTGCTCCTGTTGACAAACTGCATTACAGGAATAACCATCAGCAGATAATCTACATTCCAGGATGTTTATGGTCTCTGCCAGCTCTCTGGGACTAATGACATGCAAACGAGGTAGAGGTATTTCAGGTATCATGGAGAGCAACAAACATCGTCCACTAGCTATATAAGATCTGGATATTTATTTATTTCAATCATCTTTTAGACTGAAAAGGAATGAATAAAGTAAACACATATAGAATAAAATAGAGACAATCGTATTTACATTCCCGTTCCGCGTCAGTCCTCACCACCTCATCCGCTAACATCTAGTGAACAATGAACAAAGACTTTGCACAACATACTTATATTTCATTGGCCATCCCTTCGCCCTGAGACTTCTAAATTCCGTGGTAATGGAATTTCTGCGGACAGAAAAATAGAAAATCGCCGACGTTTTGAATTTATACAACACATATTACACTGAATGCGCATGAACGATTTAGGAATCATGACAGAATGCATTATCTAATTGATCATTCAAAAATTTTGTTGCTGGCGTTTACTGTATATTGAAATTTTGCGACACTTAACACTCCAAGTGACGAATGGAATTATGAAACCATGAATGTGGAGAAGTCAGGATGTTACGCCTCTATTTCGCCGTATCCATGGAGTCATCGGTTTGCTATGGTATAATCATTTCCCCAACCTTTCAACACATGTGTCGATAGTTTTGCTGTTGTGCTTCGCTGGCGGGAATTCACTTATTATTCTTGTATGAACGATTTATCGTAAACGACACACACACACACACACAAATACACACACAAATACACACACAAATACACACACAAATACACACACAAATACACACACAAATACACACACACGCACACGCACACGCACACAGTGTCCTGTTGCGTACCTTCATACCCAGGTAGAATAGTATCTACGTATTACACGGGTACGTTTTCTTGAACTCGGAATATCTACCCCAAATCCTTTATTATTATTCGTTGAATATAATAATTGATAGCTACGTACATAGTTGTTACAATTTCAATGTCATTAATGTTCGCTCTTGAGTAATAGAAATAACTTTCTATCGAAAGGACGAGCTAAAGTATTGATGTAATAGTCATGTCGTCCAAATAATCAAACGTCGATTTCTCTCGCATCTACTGAAACGAGAGCTCAAGAAAAAGTGCGGGAATAATGCAGCACCGAGGTGCGGTCTTGCTTCGGTTGCTCGGCGGCAATTCACCTATAAAAAATGTTGGGAAGTGGTCCAAACGACGCACCCTATATGGGCAATAGTTCAAGACAAGTTCTTTACGCGTAGGTTTTTATTCACATACAGGAGTAAATGCAAGTACTGTAATCGAATTTCAATTAAACTCAAATAAGAGCTTTATTTGTGCAATCGGAATTTATTATTATTTACAAAATTCAGTCATGGTCAGTTGATTGGCAAGCCACTTCAGCTAGGTAATTTTTGCTTCAAGATGTCGCGAAAACCAACCCCAACCAAATTGTAACTTGTATGAGCCTTACCTTGTGCACAGCAACACTGTGGCCCGAGCGGAGAGAGCAGGAGGACAAGAGCAAGTAGTCGCACCATTGAACCAGGAATAGCAGGAAGGACGTCCGCAGCGGAAAGAAACCGCACGCGCGAAACACCAGAATCCGAAGGTCTCTGCTCGGACACGGAAGGAACTCTGCCCCCGAAGGCGGAGTCTTCACTACCTTCGCAGCAGCGTCGACTCATTTTGTTTCAACTCGACAGCTTACTTTCGGATCACTTTCACACTCGATCTACCTCCGAGAGCTCTGCCACACGCAGCGAATACACGACACGGCACAGACGCTTCTAACACAACAAACGTCGCTTGAGATGGAGCTACGGCCGCACAAGGTGAGTTGGTTCAAAAGTCGACGTTCGGTTGTTTTTTTTCTCGTTCGGATCAGATGCAGCTCGGGATCCTCGCGGTACACGAGGTCGCTAGCAACCAGTGTTCCGGAAACAGGATACACAGGTTGTCACTTCCGGAGTCTCGTCGACGCACAATGCCGGCGGTGGGCGTGGTCGACGGGGCGGGGAGTGATTGTGGCGCTCACACAGGTCAGCGGAAATGCACCTCCACAGCTAAATGCTGCAGCGGAGCTTTTAATCTACCGCTCGCTCGTCTCCCTCCGAATCAATTCCCCCCAGCACTGAAATGTTGAATGGAAGACACCACCACCATTCACTCCCGAATCGTAATCATGCAGATCACACGTGAAACATGAGATGACACACGGGCTCGTCGAGACGTAACGGGCGAGACCGGTAATAAAATTACGGTGTCCCACAAGGTCCTCGAAGCGGGCTCGCGTACGGACGCACGCTCGCCCGGTCGCGAAAGCCGGCGCGTTCGCGGACGACTGGCGCGTCGCGAAAATAGACCGCGCGGCGCAGCCGGCGCTTGATGAGGTCACGCGGGGGAGGGGGAGTGGGAGGGGAAGTGTGGGCCGCACGAGGGTCCTGCACCGCGGGCGGAAAGCGGAGCACACGCGTCAAGGGCGGCGGTGCGCGGGGAGCACGTGTGTCGGCCGACGTCGAGTCACGCCGAGACGGTCAGCAGCGGCGACGGCGGCGGTGGGGGGAGGGGTGGCGACGAGCGTCGCGACGGCGGCGAGAGGCGATCACGCGCGCGGGGCCGCGTCCGCGGCAGCACTGGCGGCGGCGGAGGCGGCGAGGGCGGAGGCGGACGCGACTCGCGCACGCGCGCGGCCGGAGGCGGAGGGGAGGCGGCGGCGGCGGCGGCCCTAGCAGCAGCATGTGGCGCGCCGCACGGGCCGGACGGTACTAAGCCTCTCGAGGCGGCCCTGGCGCGGGGCGGCGCGCCGTGCGACGAGGGCTCGCCCACGCAACGTGGGGGCGCGAAGCGACGCCGCCGCCGCCGCCGCCGCCGCCGCCGCCAACTGGCCCGGAGAGCGGCCGCGATCCCGCCGTTTAATCCGAGCCGCCCACCCGCCCACGTGCATGGCGGAGGACGGCGGGGCGACCTTGCGTTGGGCCAACGCGGAAAGGGCATTGTTCTCGACTTTCTATTGCAATCGTTAGGATGCCCAACCACTAGAAAAAATTTGGCAACGGGTAAATAATATCCGAGCGTCCTTATTTTCTTATCACAATATACATCCGTTCACTTTGATCAATAACACGTTTCGTTTTGCGATAGTCATGTAAACTTTTACAATGATACACAATTATATCCAAGATATCTAGAAAAATTTCCAAATCAAAGTAGTACAGGGCATATAAATTACACATTTTTTTTAGAAACAATAGTTCTAAACACAAGATAGATGAGGCAAGCATTTTTAAAATAATCATACAATTTCGATAGAAAAATACGTACTGCCTGCTTTTCAAGAGGGGGAAGTGATTCGATTATATTTGATGTATTTAACTTTTGTAAATGTTGAGGAACTAGATATATTTTTAATCGGAGAGCGGCCGCGATCCCGCCGTTTAATCCGTGCCGCCCACCCGCCCGCCCATGTGCATGGTGGAGGACGGCGGGGCGACCTTGCGTTGGGCCAACGCGGAAAGGGCTTATTCTCGACTTTTTACTGCCATCGTTAGGATGCCCAACCACTAGAAAAAATTTGACAATGGGTAAATAATATCCGAGCTTCCTTATTTTCATATTATAATATACATTCGTTCACTTTGATCAATAATTCGTTTTGTTTGGCGATAGTCCTTTATGTAAACGTTTACAATGACTTAATTATATCCAAAATATCCAGAAAAAAAATTCCAAATCAAAATAGTACAGGGCATATAAATTACACGATAATTTTGTTTTAGAAACGATAGGTCTAAACGGGTAAACACAAGATAGATGAGGCAAGCATTTTTAAAATAATCATACAATTTCGATACAAAAATACATACACTGCCTGCTTTTCAGGGGCAGGAGGGGGAAGTGATTCGTTTATATGTGATGTATTCAACTTTTGAAAATGTTGAACTAGATATAATTTAAAAATAGAAGAATGATTTAGAAATATGCCAGAACATGTAGGTTTATAAAACACATTAAGTCATAGATTCAAGTGAAAACCTGTTTTGCCCCACTACCAACCCACTAACTTGCCACAAATTTGCCCTTAGTCTTAATAGAATTAATGGCGCGAGCGGACGACCTAGTGCAGAATCAGCGCGGAAACTTCATATTTCTCTCACTTTTAAATTCTATTCTTTATTTAACACTGTAAGGAAAGGTGGATTCTTGAAACAAAGTATATTATCTGCTAGACTTTAAAATATTGTTCAAATTTTCGACAGATAGCGCTGCAACAAAAGACGCGACAATTAAATGCAATTTCAATCTACCTAAGTGTCATTGGTGCTGGGCGTTGCCATATGACGCCGGGTGAGAAAGTGGACGAGAAGGATTAGACGAGCGAGCGGCGTGCAATGGGGAGTGACGAGGAGTGGAGGGAAAGAAGAAGAGAGGGGAAACGAAAGAGGGAACGGTTAAGAGAGATAAGATGGATAAAGAGGGCGAGGGAAAAAAGGAGAAACAAGAAAGAAAAGGAAAATATCTAGAGGGGAAAAAGGGAGGGGAATAAGAGGTACATGACAGGATGTCTGCCGAATTCTGCTAATACATTATAAAGAAGATTATCCGTAGATTAAATATATAATTGGTATCGTTAGAAAGTTTTTTCTGATATTATACATGCATATTTATAATACAAAATCAATAAATCAAGTATTACTATTCATATCAATTTAATGTTATTTATTTTGAAGGAACGTCCTAGTCAATTCTCCTGCTACTACAAATGGTGTCGTGATGTTGCTCTTGAACCACCTCGTTTCCAGAACTGTTTTCGATCTCGACCTCATCAACCTGAGAATATGCTTTGCAGATATCTCCAGCATGAGCGCGTTTGTTCATATAATTGGGAACGGTCTTGAGTTTACCATTTACTACTCAACCATTCCAATTTACTATTTAACCACACTTTTAAGACAGGGATTCTGATATTTGTGAAAGGGAATGAAAATAGATGTGCAAGAAGTAGTAATTGTACGATAGTAGGGCAAGATTCAAATCTCCTTTTGGGGAGGAGCTTATTTTCGCGGGCTTCCCACACCGCTTCTAGAGTGGCAGATTTCTTGGCCTAAGCGCGCACGCGATTCGTCGCCCTCCCCAGCAAGGAGGGGCTATTAGTCACCAATGTCACTGCAGCCTTCGCTGTCTCTTTCGTCATTGTCGTCCTCAGAGGTACTGTCCCGTAAGGAAACAATTTTCTCCACTTCTTCGTTCATGATCATGTCTGTTTTTATATATTTCGCTTCTAATTTCTTCACGTGTTCACGACACTTCTTCCATCGATATGGGTGATATGACTATTCAGAAAATAATATTCGGCATACATTTTCTTGAACTCGCAGAGTGGTACCGATTCTTTGTTTAGCAACACGATTCTTAATGTAACACTGAACTAATTCGATGGAATTGAGAACGTGATGGGTCGAAGGGAGCTTAATGTTGAGACCACTTTACCTCCGAATGGTTGTCTTATAAACACTCACAATATTACGCCTGTTAACTTCAGTTGAAATTAGACCTACGCTAAGACACTACGCACTGCACAGCACTCAAAGACGAAAGGGATAGGACTGAGGACCAGGAGCAAAGCTTCCTACCCATATGTTTCTTTTACTGAACCTTAATATAATAGCTTTTGTGCAAAGTCAGCTTTTGTGCATAGCCCGCTAAAATTGTTTTGATTTGGGTAGCTGACACTTATACTGCAACTTGCGTCAGGCACAACAGCCTGCCTTTGCGTTCAGAACTTCCTACCCCCAACCAGCCGCACCGGTTGGCGCGCAGTGCGAGTGAGAGAGCGATATGTTCAGGGGAAGTAGCGGTTGATGGTGGGTGTCACCCCTCCCCGCGCATGCGCATTCAAAGGGAGAATACAAACTTGTTCTACTCTAGTAATAGTAATATAAATAGCAGTACTTAGATCGCGCGAGATTCTTAGTGATCTCTCAAAGAGGATGTAAGAGCAGCTCGATGCCACTCTGAATTATGAGGTGATAGGACTATGAGAGATGATTGTGGCATTTTGGAACCATTTCAGCATTCGTCTGTAAGACCCAGGGAAACCACGAGAACTCCGATCAGGATGACCGACCCTAGGATAAACCCGCTCCTCCCAAAGGAGAAGTCAGCGCTTTACGCCCTGAGTCACTTCGCTTCGGCTAAGTACTGAATTTTGAATTCAAATAGCAAAGATTATTGGGTAAAGGAGGATGGATTACCGTTCCACTTCCAATGAGAGATTCTTTACCGATAAAACATTCACTTCCGATCAAACTTTCATTTTTTTTTCATTCCAATCGAATTCTTAAAAAATTGTTCAAGTAGTGCACTGAAATGCATTTAATAGTATATTACTTGCTCTACAATATCCTCGCTAACTACATAGCATCAGAAAATCAAAAGAGATACAATTTCTAAACTATTAAAATTTCAATTCCGACATCATATTTCATTCTTTATTTTAATTATCTATTATGTAAATTGCTAATATTGTGTATTCCTTCACTTTCCACAGTTTAACTTCTAAAATAACTCTCCAGTAGGGTTTTGTTTAAATTCCTAAAGTACATTTATTGCAGCTTTGTCTTTATTTGTTTATTTATTTTATTTATTTAACGTCAAAACAGTTAAAACTGTGTATGACGTGCTATGGGGAGGAGTGAATTCAGCGCACATTTTCAAAATTCTGTGATCCCTACACTAAGTCATATACTACTTGAATTTTGAATAGAGAAAAAAAAGAAAACGCTGCCATTTAATAAAATCTATTTTCAAGGATAAATAAGCAATAAATTTTGGGCTCTTTTCCATGATGTCCTTCGTCAAGGAATAGTACTTCCTGCCGCGACAACATGGAAACGATAATGTGAATAACTATATTTTAGAAGACGTGCACAGATAATGAAGTTACATTTATGTTCAGAAGCAAAACAAGGGGCCATCTCAGCATTTGGTCCATGGATCAGGGAAACTGGACGAAAAACCTAATCAAGAAATGGGCCGATAATTTTGAATTTCATTTTTGTTGCCGTTTTTGAAGAGCGGCTTCATTTTGGCTGTTTCGAAAATATCTCGAAACGTTCCGGTGCCTTAAAGATGGAAGTTAACGGGTGTATAATGGCAAACGCACAGGTCTTTAACAAAAAATATGGGTATTCATCTAAACCGGACGAATATTTAATTTTTAATTTATCGATTTTGAGAATTTCTTAGGAAGAAGTTTCGCAAACCAACATCGTGTCTAAGAGTTTGGGGAAATGTCTGTTATTCAATTTTGTGGCTGAAGACCTTTAGTGAGATCGGCAGCAATTCTCGAAAAGTATTGGTTAAAGAGACTAGCCACTGGTGCCGGATCGTTCACATTTATATCGTTATATTTTAAAACATTTTCTACAAAGTTTTTATTTGATTTGGTCGTATTTTTCATTATATTTCACATTGCTTTTGTTCTGTTATTTGAGTTCAAAATATTCTGATCGTGTTTCATGATTTTAGCCTGCCTTATGACTTTTCTTAACTATGATTTGTATTTTTTAAAGTAGATGAGGAAATCTTGAGATACGTTATGACGTTTAGAAATGAAAGAAAGAATTCGCTTGTTTTTACAAAATGTTTTAATCCCTTGTGTTATCCAAGAATTGCTTTTCCGTGAAATATTTAATTTTCTTTTTTCAAGAAAGCAAGAGTTAAAATGAAATGAAAGCGTTGAAAAAAAGGAATTATAATTGAATTATATTTATCGTTTGTATCAACAGTATTATAAACAGCGTCCCATGACTCCTACATCAAGTAATCAATGAATAACTTTATTTTATTTTTTTCTAAACAATCTAGTCATACGGTTAAACAATCTAGTCTTTAGTTTCGCTCCCAGTATAACAAAGCTTTCAAAATAGATTAACACCATTAAAAGACACGTGTCAGACTTTTTTGTCTTGACGAATCTTAAATATTTCTATAAGGAAAATCAACGGAACTTTCCATATTTGTTTTATATTGTTCGCAATTCGATGTAATATTTCCAGTAATAAAGGGAAATTTCTATTATCACTACACGCATTGGCTGCCAGCTGCCGCAATTTTGACTGTCAGCACATACTTCCTGAAGAAAACTGTGGAACAGTCACTAAACATTTAAAAATCAGTTCACCGATTTTATTTTCAGAATCTCACCTTACTCGATCAACTGTGAAAACGTCCACATGGAATCACTCTCAACTCAAATGACAATAAATTTCAAAAATAAATAAAGGCGATATGAGACGATTCCATAAAATACAATGATTCATGATAACATAACGTAAAATGAAACAAACATTCAGTACTTCCCACGCAAAGGTTATACGTTTAACTGGCCGGCTAAGTCAAACAATCGACACTAAATACGTACATTTAGTACTTCCAACATCCGCTACTAGCATGCAGCTCATGAGAACGGCTAAAATGAATCTTGTTGTTAAACACGAATTGCTGGCAACTGACTTTGATTGCTTCTAGTATCTGCATACCTGAAAATTATCTAATCTATGACAATGAGAAAATATTCTACGTTACTTGTTATTGAAGTTATACGGACGGCAGGTGTCAAAGACCGGTGTTACCTGCCGTTAGTCTGAACTACAGACTATAAAAATTAGAGAAATATCGTACGCATGCTTCTGGGAATATAAAAGTTAATCCCAGAATATTTTTAAAAATTTACCTTGCAAAAGTGGAGGAAGGATGCAGGGTTGAAAACAATTTTGTTACATTCTTTTAAGAAAATGGCTGCTGGAAGATGAGAGAAATCGTCGTCTCTTTGAACCGAAATCAGATTCAGCAATAGAAGATTGTAGTTCCTAGTTATGAAGAACATAAGTTATAAAGCAGCGATAACTTAATGTACCAGTGCAGCAAGCGCTAACCAGGCGTTCTACTTCGCGCCAAAATCGGCACCGGGACTTTTACTGGTTTACTTACAGCTTCCTTTCTGGTGTGTGTGTGTGTGGGGGGGGGGGAGTGAGGGAATGTGAGCCAAATTATTATATTTTTTCCCACTCTCACTGGAGGGGCCTGAGTGTCGAATGAGTCTGCAATTTGTGAGAACACATCAACGAAATTGTGGGGTCGGTCGAAAGGGAGTACCTGCATGATTTCTTTAAATATTTAATGTTCATATCCAGTGCTTTTTCGATCATAAACACGAGGAAACTTTGTTTCAGGATCACTGAAATGGCGATTCACAAATAGAATATTTTAATCATTCGTATCAAAGCATAATTGATGTCAACGAAGTCATTAAACAAAAAATATTATAATAATTCATTATACAAAAAGTACAATAAATTATCACTACACAAAATCAATAAGACACCCTTGATGTGAAAAAATCTTAAACAAAATTCTTAAAAGGTGTATATCTTTGTTCAATAACTTACAATGTCAACGGTAAAATACAAATGAAAGTTAACTCCACTATATATATATATATATATATATATATATATATATATATATATATATATATATATATTATTAACGAAACGTATATGTGTGTGTGTGTGTGTGTGTGTGTGGTGTGGTGTGTGTGTGTGTGTGTTTAAAATTTTATATAATTTAAAATATATATTTAAAACAGTGATCGAATCATGAAATCGAAGACGTGTCGTCGCCTCTCAGTAAGTGTAATTGTTTTGAGATTTAATTTATCTGTCGTGTAAGTGATGCCATGTGCGTAGCAACAGCGCATCATACTCTCCGAGTCGCTTATACGCTGCCGGTACTGTAGAACACCGGCGGCTTCCGGACAGCCGTTACCGACTTCCCTGTATTGTTTCTTTCTGATGTATTGTATTTTTCTCAGGCTACAATGAATTTCTAGACGAAAACGCAAATTGAATACATAAACCGAATACACTAATACAAAATCATTCATTTTCCTTGACTTATCTTCATTACACCCGCGCGCGCGCACACACGCACGCTGGCACGCACGCACGCACGCATTACATGCACTACACTATCACACCTGTCGGCAGTGTAGAGCTGCGGGCGTTGCCGAACTGCTGGGAGTCACCTGCAAGGGAATACTTCCGTAATCTGACCTACCGAAATGCACAGTCTGTCTCGAAAAGAACACAGTAACCTTCCGTGATAAAAGCTATGCGGTACACTTATTGGACTTTTGACTATAAAGAAAGTCTCCTCCTGAATAATCAATCGACATAATCCAACTAAACTAGAGCCGACAAGCCCGAGCCGTCTTCTCTGGGTAGCTAACTCCACACGTTGCGGACCAGGAGACAATTTCCTTTAGGTTCTTAAACTGTTCAATATTACCGAAGACCGCCATGTCCTATAATTAATTAACGACGAAATCCTTCAATTAAACCATTCTATTTACATTTGAATTTTTTACATTTACTTTGCCATAGATTTGAGAAAATACTAGCATATCCAAGCAAGAACTCATGCGTATTAAACACCACCTTTTCTTAGTCCTTCCATTTCCGTAATAAGTTATTAACGAAACGTATATATTTGTTTGAAAAAGTCAATAAAATTAACTTTCAATATACTCAGAGAACATCAAATTAAAATAAAATAATGCAATACTATTTGAAACGAATTTTCAATAAAAGGTAATTTAGTATTAAAGGTATGTAAGTCTCGTGTGGCCTACTACTGCACACTAATCACTTCGTCAGAGGGACAAGTCCCCAGAGTGGGCACCTGTGCCTTTTCGGCTTTTATCCTCACCCCCCGCCGACGCGTGACGCCGACAGGCTGACGTCCGGATACAGCCGGAACCCAGTTGACCGTCGCGGTAACCTCCTCATACAAGCATGGGTAGGGGCCGCCCTGCCAGCTCAGAGCTACTAGCTATCCGGGCAAGTACCGAAGTCTCGACAATGCGCTACTCACATGCGCCGGGAATAAATTCCCTCCTCTTTGCCCAGAGTATCGGTCCACTGCCACGACGAATCCGAGAGCCCAACTGAGGGTCACCCGGACTGAGGCCCGGGCGGCTCGGAGCCCCCATCCCGTCTCCCCATTGCTTACCGCCAGCTCACGATGTGGGTAACACCGGTACCGAAGCAACCTGGCGGGTGGTGACTGATTTCCCGCCGGACGTTAAAGTGGGATCGAATACTCCGAGGAGGATACTTCACCCAATCCTGCTCCAAGGTCGACGCGCGCCATAGACCCAACTGCTAGGTGGCCGGTTTCCCGGCCACCAGGAGCTTAGCTTGCGCCTACTTACTGCCAGCACCTTCCAGCTATCGACGTAAGTGACGCCGCGAGACTCAGGGCCGGGTGGTCGTCTACGACACTCCACCTAGACCGCGATAACTTCCGTCATCGCGATTTCCCTGCCGGGAGTATTAAAGGTATGTTCTTTAAACAATTCACAACACTTCCTTATAAAAATTTCAAATAATACAATCTTCGTTGTTTACATTTTCTTCCGTGAATGCCACAAAACAATACAAAAGCTTTCTACTGTCGGAAAAGCTACGTTAAGTTTAGCATGTAAGCACAGGATCATGCAAGCACATTAGTTTTTGCAATGAGGGCTATTAAAATCACATTACAATGAAATATCGGGACATATTGAACCAGCACAATTTTAATAGAATGTCTGAGAGTATTTAATCATGTCAGAGAAACGTTTCTTCGGAAACTATTGCCTCAAAATTTCAGAATTGAAAGCCCTAGAACGCTTCAGTTATACGACTATACATATACATTTCATAATGGTTTTACGAGTGTTGAGAGTAGCATTTTAAATGAATATTTAGATTCTTTACATTCTTCTTTTCTCCCACCAACTCCTCCATATTTTAATAGTTAAAGAGCAATTATTAAAGTATCCGTGAAATTCTCTTTCTTCAGAGGCCTCATTTATAACGATTAGTTGCGTGTGACAGCCGTTAAACACCTCTATTCTGCAGGAGTAATTCAGGAGAGAATTTTAATAAATCAACCTTAATTCAGTACAAATTCAATGAAAAATCGTTTATACCGCCCGTGGTCAAGTTATTTGGGAGGTATTTTAGCGAATTTCAAATGATAATTGCTTCGTCAACAGCTATCCAGAAATTCAATCATTACAATATCCTATTCTAATGCTGTTGCTGAATTACTTTTCTGCAAAACGGAATGGTGTGTGTATCATTTTTCCCTCAGATTCTTACATTACATTTATAAGTAAAAAAATGTGCGTTCGTACGTAGCATATTTCGGTTTACTCACTCCTTAACTGAATATCCGTATACTACTAAAGAAAATAAACCATAGAAACATAATTAACAACGGAAATGTCAACGTAAATAAACTACTCGAGATTTAGAGCAAGTTACTACGTAATTACATAAAGTTTTGTTGGAAGGAACATATTTACTTCGTTTACTTTTTTGTACCGAAAACAAAATACTTGTTTTGAAATGTTACTTGATGAGAATAGGCATTGAAATATTTAGCAAAATAGTTTTAGGTTTAACGTACATTCTTTTATAAAGAAGTCCAGAAACATCACATGACCATTGTACACATCACATGACCATTGTAAACATCACATGACCATTGTTGTACAACGTGTTTATTGAAGCAGTCATGAGTTGGTCGGAACTTGCTTTAATCATTGCTATCACAAGAATAGAAAAGTACAGATCATTTGCTAATTCTTACACAGTAGTATTTCATTTAGCGATTTGTAGAGATTCCTTGAACTTTATTTCTCGTCTACTTTACGGAGGAGAGACGCGACTACTTAAGATAGGACCGATTATTTACATCGGCGTTCTGAAAGTATAGCAATATCAGATCCAAGATTATTTAACCATTCAGCGATCGTGCTCAAAATTGGAATGTGAGTGGTCCCGTGGGTTACAATTGTAATCCATTTTTTAAAAAAATCGTATTAACATTATTTTACAAACAAATCGTCTATTAATTCAAATATGGTCGACTATCTAAAACACTGAACAGTTAGAAACTGCAATAGAATTCTATGAAATTTTACACAAAAAAGCATGCATCATGCCTTTGAACAAATATACTCAAATACAAGCGAGTAGATATTTGCTTTTGAAAATTCGTGTGCTCTATTTGTGTTGTGCCCTTGCTATAATTTACATTACGATTATTAAATAAAGTAGTTTGAAAAAATGTTTATAAATCTGAAGCCTCCTCACTGAATGTTTCAATGCCAACATCAGAAGAACATCAAAGATTTTATTTATGTCGCACACCTACTGGGCACAATTTACGCAGTACTGTGAAGTGCTCTTGTTTCGTTGACGTTCACAGAGATAATGTCCCACGTTGGCCATTGGTGACTCCCTTGAACCCTTGGCCCTTTCTTCGACTCCCAGAGAAGTCTTGTATATCTTATTGCTGCCAATCTTCCTTTTCATTTCCGACCTCATGAAGGACAAAGCCGGATCGTTCTGGTCAACCTTTCTCTACTGTTGTTTTCCCTAGGGCTTTTTATCCAGCCGACAGCCGGTTGCCCTTTACGTTTCGAAGGGAACGCACACACGACCATACACTAGACAAACACTCTTGCGGGCTCCTCTGATCTGGGGTCAGTAGAACGCGAGGCCCTCCGCGACAACACACACAAAGTCAAGGGGCAAACAACCATGCCCAAGGCGGGACACGAACCCGCGACCCTTCGGACCGAAGCGCTGAGTCAGTACTCGCTCTTAGCCACCTCGGCCATCCAGGTCGGCCTCTACTGTTGTACCAGCTTAAAATTCAGAGCATCTATTGCAGCGACATTCGTAATGTCAGCTTAGGTCAGAAACTGAACCTCGAGTGGTCACGTGAATTACTATTGTAATCCAAGGTGTTTCCGGCACACATCGCTAGTGCAGCAGTTATCATTTGAGTTATATACTTCTGAACAAAACCACACAAAATAAATTTTCCACAAATTTTCACAATAAATTGAATATTCCAACAAAACGAACACGAAAATCTATACGAATATTCCAGTAACATACCTTTTAAAATAACGTTTTTCTTCATATTTGTAGTCTACTATATTTTATCATTGTTGAAAGAGTATCCGTCACTTAAACTATTGGATCTGACTGGCCCATTGTTACCACTCATGTATTTCTTTCTACAATGATAACGTTTGTTAGCACTTTGTTTCCAATCAGTGTTTGGTAGCAATAGCTTTAGAGATTACTCGTGTGTTTCACATACGTGAATGAAATGGGTGAAGAATATGAGGCTACAGCTGAGCGAATAAGTTGATGTTACAGAAAGTGCCAAATACATCGAGTGAACATGAAGATTATAAAGATACAATTTATTTTTCCAGTGACCACGATACTGATTCTGAGGCAGAAGGTAACAGTTAAACAGTTTTGATACAAATTCCAACTCGCACTTCATAGAGATAGGCAATACAACCAAACTGAAAAAAGAAGTAGGTTATATAAATATTCGCACGCGTCATACAATATTGTTACTACACGTTTAACATCGGTGCCGCAATAAAAAACTGCAATGATATGTTGTGTCTGAAGATCACTTATTTCTAATCTACAATAAATATATTTCGCTAAGAAAGAATAAAAATTCTTTTTTGTGAAGAATTCGGAAGAAAAGGTTCAATGGGTCTCCCGGACCTAACGTTACCTCTGAAGATACTTTCTTGCATATTACCACAGCACGGTTAATATCACTTCTTCGATCGATTACGTCACGTTCGATTCGATTCGTCAACTTCGCATCGATTACGTCACGTTTCATACAAAAACTGATCCTTTTGTCTTTTTGCGCGTTAAAAGACGCAATGATACACTGATTTTTTGCGCTTAAAAACACTAGTACCCTTGAACACTGTTAGAATACAAGTGGTCTTTGTCACCATGTCAGAAGATGCTTTGATACCAGATTCAAAGCAATGCGTTGGCGTTTGAGTTTGCGGTTGTCTCATTAAATTCAATTCAATGAAAGCTGATGATGCACTTCAGCTACATCTATAACTCTCGACTAACTCCCTTCAAAATATTCTGTTGTAAAGTAGAATATTATTTTTGAAATGTCTCCGAATTGGTAGCAGTATTCGGGAGGGAGTATTGCGATGTTTCACAAGGAACATCTTGGTACAAATAATGAAAATATTCCACTAAATACAAACGAAGTAGCTTAAAACAAAATTGTGACTTATAAACGTCATTATTAGACGTCCGTGAATTCTTACAACATAAAACTCCCATGAGTGTACGCACATCTATCTTGTCTCATAGACTTCGTGGTAAAAATGTAACATTTTTTCGACTTGGGGACCCACAAAACGGACTATAAACTTCTATACAGAATCCCACTTCTTTTTCTCTATATTATTTAAATCCAGCGCAGAAAAAAAGTAATAAAGATCTAAAAACTTCTTTTTTCGACAAGAATAAGAAATTGTGTAATTATTTATTATGTGGCGATTATGACTGTCTTCATTCTGACACTCTCAGGCGCATCCTCAGGCGCAATTTATACATAAACACATCTGTCAGTAGTCACCCATCGCCACAAATTAACACGGGCAGATTTAGACAAGAAAATCTCACTCGAATCAATAAAAAGAGCTTCATTTGCAGACCTTGGTAGAATTCACCCAAAAAGAACTGAATAATTATTCCTCATATTGTAGATGGGTGGAACCGTACATGGATTATCTTATTCAGAGATCGGCTTCTTGTAAATAATATGAGTTCTTAATGATGGTGTTAGTCCGTAGGCTTATTTAACTGAAGTTTCGTCTAGATTCTTATAAGAGTTCTTTTTCGCTTTTCACACGCTTTTCAACCTATAGAAAAAGATTCTAAATTAATAATATTTCGTTTTTGAAAACAAATAATTAATTTGAACCATTTCCATCCTTTCTAAGTAGCGTAATTGTATTAGGAATCTGACAAGTTGTCCGATTTCCGCGTGGTGACAGATTGTAGATAATCAGAGAGTATGGGTAACCAGAGAGTAATGTAGATAACCAGCGAGTGTGGTAGATAACTCTTCACAGGTCTTTTCGGATTGGAATAGATCAAGAAAGTGCAAGGTTCAGAATAAAATATATCTTGTCCTCACTGCGTCCAGAGAAAAAGTCGTCTTGAGGAATGCACGATAAGAAAGTGTCAATGGTGTGAAAATGACTATCCCATTCCGCAATAATAATAATAATATAACCCGCTAGGTAAGGTAAAATTCTTGACATACGGTTACATTTCAAAAATCCATCTCTGCAAAATGATGAATTGAGCGTTTGCTTTCAAAATCAACTAATCTGACAAATTTCTACCTACAGTAGAGTTCTACCTACAAAGGCACGATCTTCTTTTCATCTATTCCCAACGTCAGGTTAAAACAAACATTAATAATAGTTTAGGATTAAATTATCGCAAAACCTAGTCTTGGAACACTATTGAATCATAATAAATTCGTAATATATAAAATTGAATGTACTAATATAACCAAGGAAATAAGGGTGAATGGTTGTATGTGTGTGAGTAAGGGTAAGGTGAGTAAGGTGTGTAAGAGTGTATGTCTCTCTCTAAAGTAAGAGGCCATAAGAGAAAAAAATGCTGTTTTTATAAACAGATTTCAAAAGTTTGACTTCCGTGTGGCAGGGCCTCTTGCAAAGAGTACTGCTCTTAAAAGCTGTTCACTACATACAACGTGATTTTATCACCGTTTCCTAAATTTAGTAACGTATTCTGAATGGAATACACTGATGCGATTTATCATGATTGTTCATCTTTCGAAATTTCAAATTATTTAATTCATGATAGTATTTCGCAAAGTGTTATAATACATTTCATTGAACCAAAAACACACAAATATTTGTGCGTCTCGAATGTAAAAAGAAATATGAATAACATCGAAAAGTAAAGAAAAGTAAACATGGCCAGTAACAATTTTTTTTTTCTCGATGGTGTATACATTTTTTTAATCGTTGACAAGAATGTGCCTTCTAGAAGCAACAGTAATTCCACTTTTCTCTACCTTTATATTTGGTTTCTACACATCAAAGCGATAGCTGCCATTCACTTAACTTCACGATATCAATATTTTCTTCGAAGAAAAATCGACAGAATAGAATGTTTACCAGCAATTCGAGCCCTACATTACGATGCTTACCTGTTTTCAATCACAGATCCATTTTTTTGCTCTGATGCCTCAAAACATTAAATTCAGATCACGAATACAGGCATTATTACTAACAATGCATCACAACTCATTACGTTACTTAACTAACAAACCACCGCATGAAATACATCAGTATATTAGCAACCAAGGAGTTTGGTTTGTAAGAACATATTGAACTGGGAAATTGAACGATTAGGGAATAATGTCCAGGAAATATTGTTATCGCCGATGTGGTCGCATGCCGCTCATATTGAAAGCTCGTTGGTATTCGTCGAGGCTATCAGAAAACTCCTGAGAAGCCCGAGTGAGAAAACTCGCCAATAACATCACTCGTCCACACCCAGTCGTTACCCAGAGAACGGTTGTTTTCCAATGGCCGAAGTCTGTGGAACATCGAAAGTTCACAAAGAAGTTTATTCAGTAGCAGATAGAGGTTTTAAGAAGATAAAAAATTGTATCAAAGAATAAATATTGACTATATCAATTTAAATATAGTATATTCCTTTAAACTCAAAGAGGGGGAAAAACCGTTGAGATCAATTTTTACATGTCGCACATTCTTAGCTCACTAGCCATTTAAATCTATACAAACTGTACAATCTATACAGTCAATGAATGAAATTGAACATTCCAATTTCAAAAATGAAATATATTCATGTAAAATTAAAAATGCAATTATATTAAACATTCTTTAACGCAATGTGAAATGAATAAATCATGTAAAATAAATGGAAGAAAACTGAAAAAATACCCGTAAGAATCAATTTGAATTTATAAAATATTTTGTTAAATGAATAAACATAAAAACAACGAAAAAAGATGATGAGCGCAGGGCATTCAACGTCTGTTTTTGTATCTCATATGAGATAGTGGGTTATGAGGTAAAAAAAATTAAATTCTTAACTGCGGGTGTGTTGCAATGATTTGCTTCGCTGACAAATGAACCGAACGGCACAATGAGTACAGTTGTAACTGAAGTGATACAATGCGAATTCATATTTTAAACTCCATAGTTGGACTTTTATTTTTCACATGGAATTTAAAATCTGAGAATGTCTGGTTAAGTTGAAATTACGAAATTCAAAACGTCAGCAAAATTATATTTTCTTGCATTATAAATGCTGCATCAATAATTATCAACATGAAATTTATTCACAGTTTAATAATTACATTGTAATGTATTCCTTAATGTCGGGATTTCACATCATTCACCTTCGACAGACTTGCGGACGGTGAAGGACGACTTTGAAATCTCTATTGTGAAGGGTGAACGAACATAACGTAAAAGTGACAGGTAGACGTTTAAAATTTTCACATTTTATTTTCTCTATTACAGTTTTCTCCCTTGTTAGATGTTTATCTTCCACACACTATTTGGATACATTTGCCAACTCGAATTTTGGATTTCATACGAGATTGTTTTCCGGTGTATATAATGTCATGTTCAGCCGTAAGTAATTTA
Source organism: Teleogryllus occipitalis (assembly GCA_011170035.1). Classification (NCBI taxonomy): domain Eukaryota; kingdom Metazoa; phylum Arthropoda; class Insecta; order Orthoptera; family Gryllidae; genus Teleogryllus; species Teleogryllus occipitalis. Next base: position 116,508 of record BLKR01002356.1, read on the forward strand.
ATTTTCCTTTCAATTCCGTCCGAGGAACCCTCTCGATTAATTTCTACCAAACGCTCCTTGGACGAAAAATGAAAAGAAACCAGATTTTCTTAAACGAGTTCAATTCCGCTAACACGCCTTTCTTCTATAATGAGTTTCAAGTTAATCTGAGCCAACATTTAATATACTATTTCTTTGTATATGCGTAAATTATGTTTAGGGAAAACATTGTAATTTCTACATTTTAAAATCTAAAAGGTTTGAAATTTACTATTATCATCACAATAATTTACTAGTGTCATTTATTAGTATAATACATGTACAACAGGCAACTGGATTTAAACGTGTTACAAATGATGATAATATTCAACTTAAATGAATGTAAGAGAAACTGTATCGCAATTAGTATAACATAATTCCATTAAAATTCGTATGTTTAAACATAACTCTTTCTGTCATCTCAACTTTAATTCATTTTCGGGGGGGAAGGCATAATCTCCATTCTAGTCACCAATGATTTTTTTTTTTTTTTTTAAGATTCTTTCAGAATGTAACGCTTTTCAGAATAGAGCCGTTCAACCTACTCGGCATCCTACGCAATAGCAAGGCAGTGTTCTCGGTAAGCTGTGAACCAATGTGTTCCCCGGGCCGGCGATGTGGTTCGCTATTTCTTGACACGCATCGAGAGAGGGAAAGAGGGAGAGGCGATCTGGCGCGATTGACTCGGTCTAGTGACAGAAGAGGCACGCGGGCCACTGCAGCAGGAACACGGTGAGGAATTTTAGCCTCAATTCTTTATTGCATAATTTGTTCTTATTTTACTTGCAATAATTATTTTTCATTGCATTTATTTATTTTAAGGAACAAATAAACAAAATTATAATTAAGTATTGCCTGAGAAAAATAAAATTAAATCGAGTTACTCCTCCAACAAAGTGTGCTGTATTTCGAGATTTAAAAAAAAAAATTTCAAATTGTTTATGGGATAAAATAAATACCAAGCAAGTCAATAAAATAAGTATCATTCATATTTTAGTTTATTTTCCTTAAAGCGTTTCGTTTCTGATATACGGAAACCGACTGATACTAGGAAGATCACATTCACGACGCCACAAGACTACTATCAATTAGTTATCTTATCGTGTTTACGCCTAACAACGCATGGGCATATAAACGCAAGATGTACATTATGTGTAATATAAAATAGTTCATAATTAAATCGTTAGAATGCGTTTATGACCTGAAAAACATTATGTTACAGCTGAGTTGCACTATGCAATAAACGGTTAATGCTTAAATTTGAACAGCCTGCTTTAGTAAACGTACTTCGCCACACTGGCATTAAGGAACACAGCAATAGGAAATGAAACTCGTGTGGCACGCACTACTATAACGAACTTGGGGAAATCAACGGATTTGAGCTCTGGTGGCTGGAACGGATAAACCTTGATCACTGACTCAGGCGCTGTGTTCGAAACTATTTCTTGGGCATCCAACAAGGAACCCCTGAGGATAATAAAACCTTCAGGTCCATAACGCCAACCCTTGAATCGTAATATATTTATTGACGAGAGACCTTTCCGTTAAACCTTGCCGTTACATGTCAAATGTAAGAGCTGTGTGAGATAATTCAAACGATACGCCCAGAATGACAATACATGGAATATTACACTATAAGTCCTTTATTATTATTATTATTATTATTATTATTATTATTATTATTATTATTATTATTATCATTATTATCATTATTATTATTATTATTATTATTATTATCATTATTATTATTATTATGAAATGTATTAAACTCATGGTAGGCATTGCCTGCCCTGCCTACCCCAAAGAACTACCATGTCATGTTATAAATGATGTGACGTTATTACTTCTCTAAGACACACTAAGCCCCCAAAATAAGTATAATTTGCAACCCTTTGGGTACACGTTGAAGCCTTGCTTACCGAACCGAGCCCGGTTAACGATTATGTTTGCTACAGGGACCGTGACTGGTGTTCCAGGCGTCATGTGGCAATAGTCGGGTTCGCTTATCTTTAAGCGTCGAAATGCAAAATCTCTCAATTACATAACACAATAATCGTGTCCGATACTCTAGAGGGGTACAAATTAAAGATGTTGAAACTAATGAAAAATGTAACGCTTCTAATTAAATAAAAACTCTAACGAAGACATTACTTCATATTTTAACTCTTGATATACCAATGGAAATATTAAACGTTTTTCATAAACAATACAACAAAATATCAAATAAATGGATTATGAATGCTTTTGTAATTAAATTATTCAGACTGAGAATTCAATATTACTCACTTGTTTATCAACAGTGTTTTAAGCAAAATTGGCGTACTTTGGTGTTGAATACAATAACTATTGGAACTAATAACAAATTTGATATTTCCATGTTTGGAAGCGTACAAATAAGTTGTGAGAACAAGCATGTTAGTGAGAATGTATGTCTTAGAAACATTTGTTCGAACGGACCCTGTATAACGCAGAAAACTAATTTTATTTGAGATATTCTTTTCATTAGTCATTGATTTCAAACGAGTCCTCATTTCTTTTGCGATTAGTTTTCGTGATGTGAAATGATCTTCACATAGCGGAGGCTCAATCTCAAGATATAGAAGTTCCGTCTGGAGCGATAGCTACGAGAGAAAATAATGCTATCACTGCTCAGAACAATTTTATCCATGTTGTGACATACCGATATGTCACATGAAAATAAACTAACATTTATTTGAAGACTATATGGTGGAATATGCATTAAGAAGTTTAGACGATCGAAAGGTCAGCTACACCAAAATGTAACGAACGCATGGATTGGCTGGGTGAGAGAAGGACGGTCAAATGTTATAAAAAAAAAAGAAGGGAGTTTAATACGAAGCTTCGCGGGTGAATCAAGCAGGAAGATTGATTCTGACCGGCATCGCGTGTCTGAACTGATCGTAGGTTCGTGAGAGGGAGCGAGTGTAATGCAGATAGTCAGAGTCGGGTTTTCAGATCGTGAAAGTTTAAGGACAGTAAATGATATTGCAGATATTGCATGTGGAAGTAATATTGATGCATAAATTGGGACTTTGTCGGGAGTGGTAATCGAGTTATAGGTTTCGGGACTATGTCATAGGACGTAATCGGAACTGATAATTTTGATAGTTTGACACCATCTTGGATAGGAGCAGAAGAGGATTTCTTGGAACTTTGGACTACGGTAAGCTCGCAAGATATTTCGACTGAGAAGTCTACGAGGGACATCAACGAAGAATAGATAAGTTAACCGCGGTATAAAACTGTAAAATTCAAAGATATCTTGATAAAAGGCCTAACATCAAAATAATTTATTAAATTCACTAAATTGTTTACTAAAAGGTAACAATAAACTTTATTAAATTTTGTTCTTTAAAAAAGAAAGTGATCATTCATTTAGTCAATCCAAACAGTAATGAACTAGGAATTAGAATCATTCTATTTCAGATTCCCAGCTGCGCTGTATAGTCAGCGGATCCTATAATCTATTATAAAGGTAATAAGGATTATAATATATCGTGACCCATTGACCCAGCAAGCCGGACGATCTTTGCCAGAAATTAATGTGGAGAAAATTTGTATATCTCAATGTAAGATGTTCAGTATGATTTTCGTAACCTACGGAATAACCAAAACGGTGAAGTTCTACGTCATTTGCAAAGTCAATATCGCGGCAAGCGTTTTACAGTGCTCAACTCTTAAGTAACGTTGTTTTCCGAAGATGGGTTTTCACGTCAATATTGTTTTCTCTAATATATAATTTTCTGCTTACGTATAAATTTCTCCTCTTGGATTAGAGACTGTTCAAAGACTACTTCATGTGTTAACTGAGTCGCCCGAAAAAGTTCGAAACTGAATCGCCTGCTGAGAAAACAGTAATACTTTAGTGATGTCAACTTGACTTCGCATTACTACAATTAACGAAATCATGTAATGTTTAATGCGCCTAGATAGAGAAAACACGGTTTGCGGAAGTCACCGTTACTTAGATATTTTAAACGAGAACAATACATTTCTCAAAAGTAATGTAGTGTAATGATAATATCGTTGTTAGTTTACTAGGAAGCGGTGTATTTTCTAACGATTATTATCCATTACGTCACTGGATGATACTAAAATTTTAATATGAAATCATATTTATTTGTGCACCATCTAAAAAATAATGTTTGATCGTACAATTAATAAACATTTCCGCGTACTAGTGTTAAATAGATACTTTACTGAGCCATCCCTGTTCTAGTTTTCAGCATTGTAAATATCAAATATTTGTCTTCTATTCGACTGCATGCAACAAGAATCTCAATATCGCAATCACTGGGACTGCGTAGTGAGAACTGATTAACAAGGGTAGATTGGGCTAAATGAAAACAAAAGTTCCTCTATGAAAGTGCAGCAAGCGCGCTTTGTGAACAAATTCCACATGCGGTCACTGGGGTTCAGGCCAGGGTACTAACTGCTGGTATAATATCACGCGGGGCAATCCAGAAGGATGGCTTTTGGAAGCCAATACCCTACAATATTTAGAGTTAAGAGAACTCATTTAAGATCACTACGCATGGAAAATAATAAATTATTCTAATAATTATTTTAATTTATGATAAGTATTATTTTCTTACAATATCAATATTCATAACTAATTCTCCTTCAATAAAAGATTGCGAACGAATATGTGCGTTTCAGAATATAATTTTTCGTAAAGACAAAGCACGTAAAGAAACCATGACGATAAAAAACAAAAACTGTATAAAATGCACTTGGTAGTAACAGTCATATCCTTTGTCTTTGAAATTCTATGAACAAATATTAACAGAAAATATTTGCCATGCTGGCAAACTGATTTCATACATCAAGCACTCTGTTGACATACAAGTGCGGTACTTCCGACCTGACACGCTTAAAACAAATTCAATTATGAAAATGCATTCTCCAAAGAGTAAGACGGAGCTCCTTCGCTTTTCGGGTATGGTGACTTAAGTTGATATATTAAGAATCTGACCGAGGACACATATCTTAAGAAGACTTATAAGGGACGATGGAGATCAAACTTAAGAGGTCCGAAGGAATGACTTTTGAGAAGATAAAAAATTTCGTTACAAATTGTTTCAACAAAGCATAAAATGGTTGGTTATGCTTCTCGGAAGCTCACAAAAAAAAGAAAAAAATATACACATTGAAAAATATTTAGCCGATGCACAAGACTTGATGATCTATTAGCTGGTAATCAACAAATTGTAATGTGAACACATAACAAAACCTTCCCACAGTGCGTACCAACATAACGTATATTGCACTATCAATAAAATCGAAGATAATAATTACAAATAATAACTGCAATATATTTGAAGAGATTAAATATATAAGGTAAAACGTTCAATTCAATTATAGTTTACAATAATAATTTATGATGTAGTGGTTTCAGGTGTACTTAGAAACATGAAATGTGCTCCCAAAGAATGGAAGTCAGCATTTGCCTGATAACTACAGAATTACTACTTTCCGTCTACTGAACGGGGAATTAAAAACTATCCGCAGTTAACAGTGGCAGATCTAGCAGTGAACTCGCAACGCCCGTCAATATTCTTTCTCAAGATTCAAACGAAATGTCTACGAGAGAGAGGAAGCTGTAATATTTCTTCATGTCAAAAATACAATTAATTTCGCATAAAAATAAATTATTAAATGATGTCATACATTTAAGATTGCGACACTTGAACTATGCTTTAAATTCTCGATTTGTTGACATTATTTATCACTTCCTGAACTATCATGAGTTGTGAAAAGGCAAAAAGTATAAATATATTTTTCGAAACTTCCATCATGAGCGGGTGCACGTATCTCACTATCTTTTAAAATGACAACAAAAATATTGATCATGATTATCACACTAATTTGAAAACGCTTTAAACTTGTTTACAAAAGTTCTATGAAATACAAAATTCGATTGAAATGTGTGACCCGTACGCGGAACCTGTTTCAGTGTAGGTACGCATATTTATAATATTTATGTGTTGCGACATTTCATTTAAATATTGGTTACCAGAATCATGTAGTTCACTACCAGCAAGATTCAGAAAAGAATCGAGTTCAATTCTGAAAATATGAAAAGAATCGTTTTAATGACAGAAGAAAGGGACTTTGATAATAATGATCTGTAGATCAAGTTACAAAATAACAAATATTATAGATGTTCAAAAAATGAGGAGATGTACTATGCGCCAAAAAATCAACTTTACAAACTATGGTATCAGTCTAAGAATTTGCGCATTCGTTATGTGTGTTCAACACAGTCAATGGAATAATCTAAGTGTTAAGTCGAAAGGCTACATTAACACAAGAGTTTCCATTAATTCAATTAAGTCTTAAATATTATCTATTTCTCAAAATATTTTATAAAGCTTCCTTGATTGACTTCAAGAAGCGATGTTCGCGTTACGATGGTAGAAATCTGAAAGTAGAAACGAGGAGTTCTAGAAAGTAAGTGGAAGTTAGAGTAGTTATTGAAGTAGTCATGTCGTAGAGCCAAGCAAAATGTCTCCTGGAATTCTGTTAAAATGTCATAAATCGTTGTACATTTTGGAGCCTTCTATGACAGACCCCAGGAGACGACATTTGCTTGGTGCCGGTCGGATTCAAAGTCAGCGGCGAGAACTTGTATGTTACGTCATCGCGCTCGATTGATTAGTTATTCCGGGCTGGTTAATTCCCAAGGTCATTAGTTCCGTAAGTTAGATGCGCGTTATTGTCTTCTCCCACTGGATGGTGAAAACCGGCGGCGACCTGCCTGTCGGCGAGCGGTGTTTTTCACAACACGCTATCTTCCACCAGCGAGGCACCGTCCCAACTGGGACTAGCTCTAAACTCCCGACCGCTCTCCTGGCATGTGTGGTGGTGCAGTGCATGTAAGTATGAAAATAAGGAGAGGACATAGAAAAACAGAAGAAGGAAAGACCGCGCGCAGTCGTTTATTAGGGTACTGCTCCGGCATTTGCCTGAACCACCTCTCTGGGTGGGTTTTGTTCCAGTCGATTTAGATTTGATATAATATACTCGTATTCCGACAAAGCACAGTAAAAACTATTTAATGAAGGGGAGAGAAGTTAAATATCTGCCAGTGTTCTTGAGCTCCACAATCCATTTCCCACCTTTTAACAATAAATACTTCAATAACGAATAAAATGTTTCAACAAAGTAAGATTAGCAATATTTGAATAGTGGACATTTTTCTTCTGGAGTTTTAGAAAACGTATTTACATCAGTAAATGAACAACAGATTTTTTTGTATTGCTAACTAATTCTACCAAAACTAGCAACTGAACAACTATTCCAAAACTAGCAATTTAAGCACCCAACCAAACGAGCGCACATGGAAGCTACATTCAGGTGGGGGCAAGGGATGCGTCAAGCAAAACGGCGAGGCGAGGCGAGGCGAGGCGAGGCGAGGCGAGGCGTGGCGTGGCGCGGCGCGGCGGGACGTGGCGCGGCGCGGCGTGGCTTGGTGTGGCGCGGCGGGGCGGGGCTTGGCGCGGCGTGGCGTGGCGTGGCGTGGCGTGGCGTGGCGCGGCGCGGCGCGGCGTGGCGTGGCGTGGCGTGGCGTGGCGGGGCGCGGCGCGGCGCGGCGCGGCGCGGCGCGGCGCGGCGCGGCGCGGCGCGGCGCGGCGGTGCGACTATCGACTGCCGCTAATGCGCTTTGTATTCCATCAATCTTCTTGCTTTGGCGCGGTACGCTCCACTTCTGCCCCGGAAACTGCTCATAATTCAGAGTTCCAGTTCCACTCCAGAAGTCGCATTGTGCTGCGCGTTTCAATCAGGCGAAGGAAGCGGCGATGCTGGGGGCCGCAGGTAGAAGCAGCAGCCAGCGATGCCGAGGTGCGAATGGGGATAGACGCGAGGAAAGACACACGCAGATTTTTCGTAATCCGCAACACTATTATCCCGGGAGTGCTCCCTAAAGGTAGACTCGCCCCAGGGCTCGCAATGTAACACTCAGATATACCTGCAACGTTTCGTAAATGCGAACGATCTGAAAGTCCATTTACTGAAATACATATTTTATTTAGTTTGTACATGTCCCTCAACTTAACTGGTGAATAATTCTTGTCTAAATAGTTATGGTGAGAAAAGTTAAAAATTAACAAAGTACACGCAAAAATCATTAAACATATTGTCCTATTTAATAATATAAAATACAATTTCCTCAAATTATATTGGCATTTATTAAATAAATATATATATTTAAAAAAAAATATTTAGAAAGTCTGTCTTTTTTCTATTTTGCAAGGTTCCCATTTTTGTTATTCTCCTACAGACGTCTCCTGCGTATCTTCTTTCTTGTTGGTAAGAAATTGTGACCGTCGCATGAAGATGAGGCAAATTATAACATTTTCTGAATAAGCTCTTGTTATAGACACGGCTAAAAGGAATGCCATGAAATGTACCGCTCCGGCCCAGAGCTGACAATGCACTGGCGCCATTGCACCCAACGCATTGAATATGAATCCGCGCAGCGCAGCAATCTAGTCTGAACATACTCACGGGAAATGATTCACCGAAAGGATAAAAAAAAAAGCCAGGCGATCTCAGAAATGTACAATGAAGGAATACATGAATAATCAGACGGCTAACGTATCGCAATAATTCAGGAACATAAAATTGCCGTGGCTTGAATCTCACAGATCTACTACGGGCACTTCCGAGTTAAGTGCTTTGCCGCACTACCTATGCGATGGGCTCTGGCTTCCCATATTATGCAAACCGTCATGCGCGAAGCCTTGGCTCAATGACCGTATTTACACGAATCTAATTCGCTATCGTAGGTAATGTCCACCCCATATTTGAAACAAAGTTATGAAAAAAGATTTAATATCGAATGTAATGCTCACCAATGATAAAATAATATTGTACTGCATTTTATATAAATTGATGTAATACAACTTGTATTACGTACAAGTGTTGTATTACGTACAACGTACTTGTATTACGTACAACAAACTACTGTACGACTTAATAAATCATCATAACACATTCTTTGTTTGCCCTCCATGTCGTACCTAAAAATCTTCAATAAGAGGTCAACGATAATTTAAACGAAGTTGAATTTGAAAACAACCCTGTAACCATCGTAACATAGTAAAAAAAAAATGAAGTTACGGGTGTTCTATGTAATATCTAATCTAATGCGCCCCACACCTTTAGTACTGCATTTAATAATAATAATAATAATAATAATAATAATAATAATAATAATAATAATAATAATAATAATAATAATAATAATAATAATAATAATAATGAAGAAAAGATGATTATGTTATATTCACGTAAATTTGGTAGGTGTTTCTTCTCACAATTTTTACTATGATGATATTTTACTTTAGATGATTGATTTCTATACCTTAAAGTAGATAATTCAGATGCTTTGTACAACATAGAAAAAAATGTAATTCAAAATTTTAAAATTAAAATATTGGCTCAAGCGGTTCACAAGTTTTGTAATTTCCAAACTGCCTTTGTATATTCTTAGGAAAAGAAGGACTCTACATCATGTTGGTGTCGTCGATGCATCAACGGACCCCCTCCCAACAGGGATTTTCTCACGATTATTTTATGTTTTTAGGGTAGCTGAATCACCAACAATCCCCAGCATCATTTTGAATCATCCAAGGGGTGTAGTGACTCCGTGAGAATTACCCTTTGACGGGGCGGCAACATTCTGACTGCAACTTTTGCGCTCACACAAACTGCAGCTAACAGCGCCAACAGGTGATCTTTACAGTCCACATACCGCCTGAACAAACTACACTTTTTCCATCAGAATTGATGCCTACAGGTGATCATTTAAGTCCACATTCCGCCTACACAAACCGCTTCTTCCAGAAGTTCGCATATAGTGAATGGTGGATGAACAAGGCTTGAAAAACCAAAGTTGCCCCGAACCATGTATATTAGTCCGATGGTTAGTCCCATGGTTTCCGATGTCAATATACACAATTTTTCTCGAATAATCATTACGAGATATTACATTTTACAATTATAAAACACTTTTAATTGCATGGTTCTGTATGTATTAATTTTACTGACCTTACTAATCAACGTTCTTCCATAAAAATTGACATTTTCTCAAACTATGTAAATTTGAGTCTTCCCTATTTCCTACTCGTAGAAAAACTAGGAAAGATATACCACGCAGTCGATGTTATTCAATTCGAATAAAAATTCAAAATTTTATATAATCAATTTAAGAAGAATTCTAAAACTACATTTTCTTTCTACTCACATTTGGACAGTTGTCTAGATATTAATCCTTGCTAATACGAAACATTATACTTCTTGATCCAGTAATATTCATTGTAGTTCATTTTAATGTTATTATTCCCGCGCTGTGTCACTTGCTCGTTGTGTCAACTTGCTCAACTGCACAGAGTAAATGCTGCAAGAGAATACATGGAAATGCTATGCCTAGTAATGCAAAATTTTAACCTCAACAAAGCAAGTGCCTTATAATACCGACGGTAACATGTTTACCCCCAATGCACCACCATTTTTTTAAATTTTATATTCCGTTTATCTTTTCGAGTAATCGCATAGTTGTATCGCAGTTAAGAACCTAAAAACTCGGGAAAACAATTTTCTTGCTTTGTAGTCTGATGAATTGTAATTGTAGCTCTTTAATGCTCTTAGTATGCTATTGTGAGTTATGGTTATGTAAACAGTCGTGTATGGTAAACAGTCGTTTATGAGCGTGTTGTTGAGAACTCGACATCCAAAGTATATTACATTACTTACATTGTTAAAATTGACAAAAAATTGTAAGTACCTCCTCCCCAACTCAAATGAATGTTGTTGGGGACACTGATAAAATATGCACTGAAGAAACCCCTGACATTTCTAGGATGCTCAGTGGTAGAATAGCTGACGTACAAAGAGCTCTTACTCCAGGAAAGCAATATGAATATAATTAATATCGTTCAAACAGATTGTTTTCTTTACATTATTCAATAATTAAAAATTCATTATGAGTTCATATTCTTCATCTTCTTTTTAGCAGACCATAGGCCTGTTCGAATCCTTGGATTTAAAAACTTTCGTGCCATCGTTGCCTGGTCGTCCGGAATATCTTCTCCCACAGGCATAGTGTCTATCGAGACCCTTACAATTCAATCTTCATTCATGCTATCAATGTGTTGATTCAATTCTCTCCTACGTGATATTATCCATTCTCACTCCATCCGGCTGCGATGTTCAAACTCTGCAAATGAACACGTGCCAGCCTGCTGAACATACAGCTTTCCAGAGCCATAATATTAACAAAATATCCACACGTTAAATACATTAAAAATCAATATCACACAAGTCTTCATTAATTATCAAACGTGCAACATACATTACGCGTTATGAGCGTATTCCGCGAAGATGAAACGATGCAGTTTACTCTAAGACCAGCAGGGCTATCATGGCAGCGAACGTGGAGTGGTGAGAATGGCTTCCTCTTCTGAAGTGACAAGGCAATCCTTACTTGGTCGACTATATCTATATATATAAAAGAAAGTCGTGTTAGTTACACTATTTATAACTCAAGAACGGCTGTACCGATTTGACTGAAAGTTGGTGAGCAGGAAGCTTAGTGCCAGGAGACGGACATAGGATACTGTTTATCCCGTTCGACAGCGTTCCTGTGTGAGAACGCACGTTTTTACACGTACGCAGAGCAACAAGGATAGTACAGTTTCTCACAGTGAGTGCGACGCGAGAAAAAGATGGGACCGGCTGTTAAGGTGGAACAGAGTTCGCCGGGTCAGCTAGTATATATATATATATATATATATATATATATATATATATATATATATATATATATATGAAAGGTAAAATTGAGAAAGTCGTGTTAGTTACACTATTTATAACTCGAGAACGGCTGTACCGATTTGGCTGAAAATTGGTGAGCAGGAAGCTTAGAGCCAGGAGACGGACATAGGATACTGTTTATCCCGTTAAACAGCGTTCCTGTGTGAGAACGCACGTTTTTGCACGTTTTCGCGTGATTTCGCATGTTAGCGGTCATTATTGCCTGTTGTAACCCATTGTTGTAACGCCGCACTGATAACAGAAGGTGATAATGATAGCCGCCTTTCGTTCGCTGTTATATCTATATATAGTGTTAGTTACACTATTTATAACTCAAGAATGGCTGTACCGATTTGGTGAGCAGGAAGCTTAGAGCCAGGAGACGGACATAGGATACTGTTTATCGCGTTCGACAGCGTTCCTGTGTGAGAACGCACGTTTTTGCACGTACGCAGTGCAACAAGGATAGCACAGTTTCTCACAGTGAGTGCGACGCGAGAAAAAGATGGGACCGGCTGTTAAGGCGGAACAGAGTTCGCCGGGTCAGCTAGTTTACTATAAACCCGAGCAACGCCGGGTACACCAGCTAGTTACTAATATATGTCTTCCCATCGTCTCTTACACAGAGGTTTTGAGCTTTTTTTTCTGCTTGGCCCGAAGGCCCTCAGCATCCAAGTACGATACAGTGATGTTACATTGAATTACTTTAACATTGATTGAGAAAAATTATAGACATGGATACATTGAGTTCATGTAAATTAAATGTGAGAAGCCACATCGGGTATATGATAATCAAGGAGGGTCGAAGAACTGTCGCGGTAGTTTTCGCTTTAGTCTATTGTGGTGAGGATTTTGTTTTCCGATTTTGAACTATTCGGCTGAGGGAATCTGGGGAATTTTAGGATAGAAGCGAGAAGATAGGAGGGAGAAATGGACGGGGATAGGAGTAATGCCGAGTTCGTTATGTAACTGGGAGTTAGGTACAAACCATGGAGCTTTAGTGATAGTTCGGAGGAATTTATTTTGGAAAATCTGCATTTTTTGGATGTTCGATTTGCTGGCTGAGGCCCAGATAGGAGAAGCGTTGGATAAAATTGGGCGGATCATTGACTGATATAGGTGAGTAGCGACATGGAGTTGCAGAGGTGATGACTTTTTGAGTATGGGAGTATGACTATTTGAGTATTGGTGGGTTCTACGGGTTGCCAGGGTTATTCTGTGGAGAATATTTGATTTCCATGTGAGCCGTCTATCAAAAAGTACTCCCAGATATTTAACTGGCTTGTTGTTTGGGAGCCAAGTTATATTTTCTCCTTGATATTTGAGAGGGGGAGGATTATTTGGTCTACGGAGCGTGAAGATTTTGGCTTGGCTTTTCGCAGGGTTTATCCGGATATGCCATTTCTTGGCCCAGTCGGAGAGCTTAAAGAGGTGGTGTTGCAGGTCTTCTTGTGCGGTATCAGAATCACGGTTTGAGGAATATATTGCGGTGTCATCAGCAAACAGAGCAATGGAGGTATGAGGGGTGGATGGTATATCAGCTGTATAAAGATTAAATAGTGTAGGAGAGAGAACAGATCCTTGGGGTACTCCTGCTTTTATGGGAAATGATAGTGAAAGGGCTCCAGGAAGGCGGACAGAAAAGGTGCGATCGGCGAGGTAGCTTTTGATGATGTGAATAATAGTCTGAAGTTCCGATGTAAATAAGTTTGTATAACAGTCCTGGATGCCAGATGGTGTCAAAAGCTTTAGCTATATCGAGGAAGATTGCGACTGTGTGTTTATTTTCATGGGAGACTTCGATTATATCCTCGGTTAGTCTTAATATTTGGTGATTTGTGGAGAGTAGTGGTTGAAAACCGAATGGGTGTGGAGGTATGGCTTGGACTAGCTTTTGTTTCTGCACAGATAATAATAAAGTCCTTCAGAGATAAATTACCTGAGGTGGGAGCTAGCAGCCAATGAAGGTTCCTGTAGGGCGAGCACAGATGAAGGATAGTGTTCACTCTTGGCCAAAGGAGTGCTTTTACCAACTTAATGTATTGTTCGGTTTATTGTGCAACACTAGGTGGTGCAAGTTAAGATTAAGTCTGAACTGCTACTATCTAGGCTGCTGGATTTGTCAGATTTAAAATCAGTAATTGTAAATACTAGGACGCGATGTCTATTCTAATTAACAACTAAATTGTGACATTTATGATAAAAATTGTGATACATTTAATTTTTCTTGAGTAACTTCGTTGCTTTCTTTGCACTTCGAAGAACTGAAGAAACATTGTTAGTCGAAGGGTAAATGGCCCGGCTATGGCACGTCATGGTAAACATTGAAAGCACTCCACATAATCCTACAATTTCGTAAGATCACTCTAGAAGATTTTGTTTTGAATTCATAGGTACTAGCTGTTTTGCTCTGCATTTTTCTAGAAGATCGTTACGATTTGATAGATGGTAGTTGACGGCAATAGAAAAAGTACCATGAGACAAAAATTTATTTCGGTTCTCTATAAACTTATAAAAAATACGAAACATTACCTAGTTTTGTAAAATTTGTTTCCACATTCTCTCTATTATTTTCAAAATAAAATGACGTACACCGAACCATCACACCGTGCTCCAAACTCGTACACCGTACCATCACAATAATACGAGGAAAGCAAATTTCTTTCGTGAAGAAAATGAATGACGAGAATGAATGAATGAATATCCAGTTTTGGAAGCTGGCGCTGGTAAAGCGAAATAAAATCCAAAACGCACGCTAAACAAGCGGGCGAACTGCTTCGTGAGAATTCGGCAAGCGCTTCGGCAAACTTACCGACATGGAGCAAACGTATTCAAGCTCAGTCTCCGACTGGCTAAATGAGTACGTAGAAAGAGTGAATGGGATGTCTGAGGAAGACTACTCGAAAGAGCTGAGGTCAGACTACCGCGATGCCTCTCAATCATATGTGGACTATCTAGACTACATAGAAGAGTGGGAATGGTACGCACAAGATCAAGTCTCTGAGTATGTCAGGATTCTAATAACCCACTTCTCTCACACGCATGAGTCCATCCCATGCAAATGCGGCCAAAAGTACCACAAGCTCACCACTGTGGAGCAACCGATGATGGGTGATGTCATCGTTGACAAACCAGCCACGACTATCTATCAAATGTGCTGGTATCAAACCTTGATTCGTGATGCTAAGGACGTATTAGAAAGGATGAAGGCGCCGAATTTACGGCTGCCAACCAATGTGGAGCATGTGCTAGTGAACATAGTTCGCTGGAACCTTGTGGATGCGGGGCAAACGCCGTACCTCCTGCCATATGACGCTTTTCTGCGCATCTGGTGGGACAAGGACGCGGCTGCGTGTTCAAAAGAGGCGAAGGCGCTATGGGAACACCTGCCGGGAAGAGATCGCCAAGCGATCAAAGCTGCGAGGGAGTCATCCCAGACGCACGTTCCCGTGGAGGAACACAAAGTGCTTCTACATTTTCCACACAGCGATCACGGATTACACATCCTGCAAGACGTTCTACCAGAGGACAAGTTTTGTCAAGTCTGGAATTTTATGAACGCGTGGCGTAGGAAGATCGACCCACAAGCAGGGATTCCGAAAGATGAGCTGGAGGCAAAGCGGCGATCATGCCGCAAATGCCATCGTAATATTGCACCAGGCGCATTGTCGCCAATGGCCATATATTACGCACCACCCGGAATGGGAAAAACCACCGCGCTTAATCAGGGACGCCTAATATGCTTCGATACAGACTGGATCGGGCTGGGGCCTACCTGGAAAGATTACGCGGAACTGCTCCAAATGGGCATTCCGATCATCACAAATCAGCATACGGCATTCGTCGGATGCGGAGTGAAAATGGTTGGAGTTGTCAAGGAGAACATTCGTCGTGACCCGTACGGGAGAAGATTCACTACGAAAGAGCGAGTGCTAGCATTCGCTGAAACACACCAGAAAGACGTAACCATCTTTGAGATGCGCGAGCATGAGTACATCAGCGATTATGCGCACAGGATGAAGAGCTACGCCGTGCTCTGTTTTATTTATTTATGTGCTTATTTATCCTTGAAAATCGATTTTATTACATGGGAGTTTTTTTGTTTTTTTTTTCTCCCTTTCAAAATTCAAAACTTAAGTAGTATATGATTTAGTGTAGGGATCACAGAATTTTGAAAATGTGCACACAATTCACTTTTCCCCATAGCCCGTCATACGCAGTTTTTAACTGTTTTTTGACGTAAATAAATAAATAAATAAATAAATAAATAAATAAATAAAAATAAATAAGGAGATGAGAACTCCAGTCATGATCATTATAATCGAAAAAATATAAACAAAAAAGAAGACATTACTGAATGCGAAGAGGCAAGTGTTTGCAGGCGAAAAATGCGAGTTTTTAGATTAAGACAGCAAGAAGCTGGAGGAAAATGTCCTTCTCCCGGAAAAATATCGATATACGTCTATAGATAAATATGTCTATATTTTGTTCCACTTGATTACATATATTATTATATCTTTGATCCCAGTAAATAAGTTGATAAGTCATAAACCCTTAGCTTTACAGGGGAGCAAAAAACAACTCTCAGCTAAAGAAAATCCAGAATTAACGATATTGAAACGAAGGTGATATTAAAACGAAACTATTAGTGAGTAGGTTCTGCCTGAATTTAATTAATCCCCGATTTACAGCATTAGTTTAGAGTTGTTTTTTGCTCTGCTGTAAAATTTACTTTTTTGACTTATCAGCTTATTCACCGGGGTCAAAGATATATGATATATGATTATATGATTCCATATGTTATTATATGTTTTGTTCCATTTTGTTTTAAAATAATGGTTTCTTAAATAAAATCAACATTAGTACCTAGCCTAACATACACAATTATCAACATTAGTAACGGATTGTGCATTATTTAATTTGTAATTTCAGGGTCATACAAATTAATGGCCATTTTCATGACAGTTACGAGAGAACACACCTATGAAAGTTCAAGGCTTTTCGATGGTATTTTGTCCCTAGTATTCTAGTTTTTTTTAGATATGGTAAATATCGACATAATCACTCGAGTTGAATTGTAAATAGTGCTGTAAATAGTGTTCAATTTTTCAATTTCGATACAGCTGAACACTCGTGGCCTCAAAGATATTTTAGCAACCCTATTAGAAAACAAACAGATATAACAAGTTATAATTACAAACAAAATTAATTAAAGTTTCCCGTTTTCGAAATCTATATTTAGAGCTGCATTTTAATGCGATGTGTCCAATCCAAAAAGAAAACAATAGTAGGACGACTTTCTGATCGTTGAGAAAATGTCTGAAGATCAAATCTCTTTCTGGGCACTTCTCTTCGTGCACGTTGCACCAGAAGTTTAGATAAAATAATTTATAAGATGATTACGAAAGTACAATTATTGCGTGAGAAAGAAACCAAGTTTCCGTGCTTATGTAATAAAATAAATGAGATAGGTATATTTTTTTTTTAATTTGTACGTGTGACATTTGCAATGAAAGTATAACAATCAGTACAGAACTTCTTGTCAAGGTGCCGTATCTACTTTACATTATTCATAAAAGCGACAGAAATGCTGTTGGTTGCGCTGTATGCTGCATTGCTCACTACAGTTCATTTGTTTCTAAATGCGCAATGGAGTGCCGTCAGTGCATTAATGTGGCAGAAAATGCGGAGTCCGCTTGCAATTAATTTGACTCTGCAGTCGCCGTTTGCAAGCGATCATATTTAAAAGCTTCCTAGAATTTATCATTGTGTGGTGACCAATTTTCCACCTTTGTTACAGTATAAAATACGAGCTTTTTTTACGACCACGGCATTGCATAATTTATGAGTGTCTCGTTTAATCCAGATCCCTTAGGAACATGAGTACAAATATAAAAAAGGGATGTGTGATATATCCTGACTTATTGTCTTCATCTTATGAAACGAAGTACGTTAATATTGTAACTAATTTGACTGTATATAAACAAACACTGATCTTTGCATTGATCTTTCCAGTAAAAACACGTGTCGCCTCACTAATTCACTTTACGTCACGTGCTTGCTCACACCAGAGGTCGAGACGGCAATAATTTTCATAGCTCGATTTCAGTACCCACAACTAAGACAGGACCACATGACGGGAGAAAAGAGTTCCTCATTTAATTTTCCTCATTCATGAGAGCAAGACACGCCACATCTATAGAGCCCCCTACATTTCATTAAAAAAATTAAAACACAATATGGTCTCAATTTTTACAGCAGAAATTTAAAAAAAAATTAAACACGAACTGATCTCAATTTTTTCAGCAGACTACCCAACCCCACACGAAGCAAGTATAGCTCTTTATGCTGACGATACTGTTATCTTCACTTCACATACCGACATCAACTTAGCCTATGATTACATACAATCATACATTCACCGGTATACGAATTGGACCAAAAAATGGAGAATTAAAATTAACCCCTCAAAACCACAATCTAAAATATTCACACTCAGACGTTCTCTCTTCCCTACACTCTTACAAACAAATAACACCGGTGTACCCTGGCTTTCTTATTCTTCGCCAGCCAAATACCTAGGTGTCTTACTGGACAAACAGTTAACTCGGAAACTGCCCATTCAATCAATAGCCCACAAAACACGAGCAAAAGTTTTAAAATTCTACTCATATATCAATAGAAACTTCAGTATAGAAACTGGGCTGCTCATCTATAAAATGATAATAAGACCCACAATGGCGTATACTTACCTAATATAGCGCAACACAGCACCAACCAACCTATCCATTTTGCAGAAAGTTCAAAACAAATATCTAAGGCAAACCTTGAAAGCCCCCTGGTTAATTTCTAACTCACAAATACACCGAGAGCTTCAAAATACCTCTTCTCTCAGAATTCATCTCACAAACCTCTCAAAAATATCAACGCATTAGATCCAGATTTCCCAAAGACCTCTTCCGTCCTCCCAAATTCATAAAAATCATTCGCCACAATTTTCCACAAAACACCCCCTCCACTTCTAAGCAATAAATGCAAACTTTCCTTAGCCACGTTATACAAATATGAAATTTTAAAAATAGAGAAGGGTTATACCAAGACCTGCATTTGCCTGAGGGTGGCCAAGTAAATTCATTCTATGTAACATTGTACCCGTCAAAATACTCGAAAGACGAAAGTCGAATGGGAAGAAATACATTTTAAAAAAATAGTTTAACCATGGCGCACAGACAACAATGACAATGAAATCCTTCGGGCCAGCTTCACCACCTTATGTATTTCAACACGTTTATCTGCAAATTTAATCACATTCAAGTTGTTCGCCAGCTTCACCATGTCTTTTAAACACGGTTACCGGGAATTATAATCGAGCGCAATTGAACGCCCCACAACAGTTGTTTATGGAGAAGTAATCGCGCTCATCTGCCGCTCTCGGCGCCGGAACTCCAGACGGCGCAGCGTGAACCAGTTTTGCTGTAGTTTATTTATTTATTTGTTTATTTATTTGTTTTACGTCAAAAAACAGTTCAGCGTATGACGTGCTATGAGGAAAAGTGAATTGTGTGCACATTTTCAAAATTCTGTGATCCTTACACTAAGTCATATACTACTTAAATTTATATATAAAAAAAATCCCATGTAATAAAATCTATTTTCAAGGATAATTAAGCAATAAATTTTGGCTCTTAGCCATGTTGTCCTTCGGAATAATACTTCCTGCCGCGACAACATCGAAACGATAATTTGAATAATTGTATTTCCCACTGAATTCTAGAAGACGCGCACAGAAAATGAAGTTACATTTATGTCCAGAAGCAAAACAAGGGGCCATCTCAGCATTTGCTCAATGGATCAGGGAATCTAGACGAAAAACCTGATCGAGATGAGAGTCATTGACCCGGTTTGTGATAGTAACCTGCCAACAATCGCGAAAAATTCTTTGGAGACGCTGAAATGCTTATGTTTAACGACGATATGATTCATAACCTGATTTGGAGCGATCCAGAAAGACGGCCGCGATGGATTTTTGAGGGAACAGACTATTTTGATAAATAAGATGTTGATTTTATAAGCGATTTCAGTTGATCAAATCACTCTCCTCTATCTCTGTGTTGAAAAATATCGAGGAAAAGCTTTAATTCCATTCCAAAAAGTTAAAAAATGAAGAAATAAATGTTGTAATTTAATACTAATTCCAGCATTGCAATGTAGGGTTACCAGATGAAGATAAACTTGTGCATACGGTCAATATGCTTCTGCTTCACTTTCTAATTTTTAAATCTATTGCAATAAATATATTTTTTCATTCCTTGCATTCAAGCAATACAAAAAGAACTTCTCATGAACCGCATTACGTATTCTTTAAAATGAGTTTGTTAATATTTCCACATATATTTAACAGAATTCATGTCAACAGTCAATTAGAGAACAGGAAAATATTTATTCAGTAGATTATTTATTTGTAAAAATCATAATATATAATCAAGGTCAAAAATATTCATAAATTCTCCCGTAACACGCTTCGATGGCAGCCGGTTTACACAGGCTATTAAATTCCTATTCTCCACTAAAGTTTCTTTTCTACCACAAAAAAAGGTACAATTAGGCACAGATTCAGAAGTAGCTCATTTTGTCTCTCCTATTCCGTCAAAGAAATACAAGTTGGGAAAGCGGAGAGACTGGATTTTGATTCTCAGTTAATTGTTGCGATAAAACTGAAGATTTTTACGAAATTTTGCGCTTCTTCTTTTATTCAAATCGTAGTACTTCGATAATTATCCCCATGTAACGGACAAAGCTACGTGTGTCGTGGAGACTGGATGCTTATCCCATTGATCCAGCGTTCTTTCTTTATCAAGTTACGTGACTTGGATCTGTGCTTTTGAAATCAAACAAATTTCAAACTCCTTCAAAAGGCGCCAGCAGACCTTACTCTGGATGATTAAACCAATGTCGAGTTCTAAATATAATCTTGAACCCTTAGAACTGATTCACATCTACACATATCTAAGAAACATAACAACGTAAAGAAAATTAGGACGAGTTTCCGACAGTACCGCGTATACACCGACGGACAAGCTGGTATTGAGCTGAACTCACGGAGAGTTAACGCTTTCAAAATGTTTCGGAATTTAGAAGACGGATTTTCCTTAAAGAGGAAACAGTTAAGAAAAAGAAACATTTTGGAGTGTCCCATCTCCAGGCAACGACAGAAAGAAGAATTCTATACATTATGTAATGAACTTGATGGTTAATCAAATATATAATGAATAAGTATAAATTCGTAAGGCTTTTAAGATGTCATTAAGATTAACGACAGTAATATGTTGATAAGAGTTGTTTATTTTCAAGTAGAATTACTTGTCGAAAATTTGTACCGATTATTACAACATGAAACAATTATATCTTATTGACGTAGACCTTTTTACACCTTACCCGCAGTAAATTTCTAATGACAATGTGAATGAGCTGACGATCACCAACAAGTCTGAAAGGCCAGACGATCACTCAAATCACAGAGCAATAATGTTCCCTTGTTTGTTTTGTTTTTTGTCTCATGTGTAGTTTAACAACGTCGACAGACAATTCAATAGGAACACTATTTACAGACAGTTCATATAGAAACCTCACAGATGACAGTAACTCCGACATGAAACAACTACCGGGACCGGTAGCTCAGTATATCAACTGATGTCACTGCAACGCCTCTGACCGGCAGGTCCTAGATTCGAATCCTGACGACAGCAGGATTTTCGACACTAGCTTTTCAGCTGGGTCGAATTCAGTCGCTGTCTAGAGGAGAATTCTAGCGGCCGGCTGCTCTGATGGGTAGTTTTTCGTGGTTTCTCCCATCAACACCAGGCGAATGCCGTAGTACCCTACCAAACGGGCCACGGACCGCGAGTGATCTGTCCTTCCTCTTGTCCTAGCCTCTCCCCTTACACACAAACACTTACACTAACATGTACTACACCACCACATATTCCGGGAGACCGGCAAGAGCTTCGAGCGTGTCTCGACTGGGACGGTGCCCGCCGGTGGGAGAGTCCTGGTTAGGGGGGAAACCCCACTAGCGACGGTAGGTCGGCGCCGGATCTCGCCATCCAGCGGGGGAAGATCACCGCCATCTCCCGAGAAAAAGAACATGCACTACACTAACGGGACTGATGAGCGAACCAGTTGACGCGCCCGGAAACACGAAAAAAATCAATCAATCAACCGACATGCAAAGCCACTCATCAGGGCAGTGGAAGTACACTCGCCGCGAGGATCGGAAAGGTGTCGCTCTCCACCTGCCCGGGTACTATGCACGCACGTTTCCTAATGATGACATCATGTTTCCTAATAACAAATAAAAATAAAAATTAAAACACACACACACTAAAAATGCAAAAAAAAAAGTCATCACCTCAACATATTTATGATCACCTTTACGTTTAGCAAACAAATGAAGACATTACATCTAAACGTATGACAGCTATGCAGTATGTCGAAGATAGTGAATGGAATATAGCTGCTTCCTGCGCCAATACCACTGCCTACTAATGCGGTTAAAATGTTTAGAGAAACATCAGAATTCAAATTACCTGTCTGTCGGTGCCGTCCGTCGCTTCCAAACTTATTTTAGAGTAAAATCTGATTTAATCGTCGCATATCATAGAACGCCGCCGGACAAAGTCTCGGAAAGGATATTATATGCATTGCAAATTCCAGGAAACCTAAGACGCCATACTATTTTTTCCCCCTTCCAATTATCTCCATCGACTAAACGACTCCGAGGAGCCATGCAGAGAGGCATCAATTTGAACGCTGATGCTGCAAAGTATGGACGACTGATATAACCAGAGTTAACTTTTTCCAGAAAAATAAACTTTTTCGTCATAAAACATCAAATTAACTGAATGAAAACATTTTCAGAACAATTTTTCGTGTTGTACGATGTAGCCTTGTCTCAATCTCCAGCACTGACTCATCCGCACCTCACCTAACATTGTAATCATCACGTTAGTCCTCATATTTGTCACCTCCTGATTACTTCCATTTCTCCAAACTGACAATGCACCTAAACTTGGAGATTCGACACAGTTGAGAAAAACACCCAAAAGATTGTGACCGACAAACACTAGGCAATAACTGATGAATACTTTGCGAAGAGTATAAATGTAAAAATTGAAGAAAGAAAGAAAAGAAAAAAACATGAGATTGACAAACATCAATATTCTAGGATTTGGAGGACACATTTAAAACTGAAGCCACCAGAGCTTTAAATTTATAATTACATACATCAAGGAACGTACGAACCGCACTGTGTAAGAGGTTATCTTAGAGGACATTCAAAAGACTTGGGAGAGAAGCCATGGCGTGACTTAAGTTTACTTTCTAGTATGCTGTTACGTGTCTTCACTGATGCTACCTGACAATAATTTATATTCGGGCAATCTTTTAGAGTTTTCGAGTGTCAGTAATGTTTGTTTGTTTTTAAAATTATCTTAAAAATATTATTTTGTTGCTCAATGTTGAAGAGCATGCACACTTCTTTTGTTTTCCCTGGTTTTCCCCCGCAAATGTTGGGACGATGTATTCTTGTCGCGTTTGTGAGTCCAGGTGCATGACATCTGCAAGTTGTATTCTATTTTTATTTACTAAATGTATCTCTGAATTCAATTCTTATCTATAAATTTGTGTATTACGTGGTTAGGCGGAAGAGCGGGTCTGATGGTCCGAGTATCGCCACATAAATAAAGTCATTATTATTATTATAATGACAAAAAAATACGAATCCACAAAACAATCCGTACAAGAAACACTTGAGCCAAACGCGGGCTCAGCGAGAACACGTACGGACCCAAAATAATGCTATTCGTCAACAAGAGCAGGTGACTGCGATGTACTGAGTATTTCCATTCCGGTCGTATACAGATTCCATAATTAATGCTATATTTTATTACTTAATAATATTTTACTTTCTTATTCATGTTTACTATATTTCTCATATTCTTATTAATTCAGTCCCTTCCAGAACCACTACCTATAGTAACCTGCTGTACAAATGAAGATCTGGGCGAACAAAAAATACATTTTTCTCAGTTATTTTCGCTTCTAACTCTATAAACGGTTTGCAGTAATAAGTCGTTTAATTTCGGGAATATTTTTTAACTGGAGCTACGAAAGGAAAACGTCGAGATAATTCAGCACCTGGAATTATATTTCTGATAAATCCCCTCGCCCTCAATTTATGTTTAATGCGAAATACGTTCTCTTACGTAAAACGCATAACGTACAGCATAAAAACAGAGAGAAGGAAACATTAACCCAGAGTTATGGTATTGTGATATAAGCGACGTAACTACTCTAGATTTTCCAAATATAAAATTTACAATTTACAACTACGCGGTTAAATATTCTAGGACGATGACCTTCAACGAACATTTTGGAAAAGACCATGCACTGAAATCATGATAAGATAAATCTCGGCAAACTAGGCAATTTCAAAATGAGATGAAAAAGTTCTAGGCTTCGTTATAACCGGCCTTCTTGAGTAACATATATTCTTGAGTAGGTAGGAATCTTGCGTAGGTAGCTTCTAGCGCAGGAAGAATATTCGTAAACTTTTAATATTTAAGCAAAAATATAATATGTGCATGATACTTGTTTATATGAATCCGTAGAAAGGCATACTTTCAAAGAAATATATACTGAGTATTTAGATAAATAAAGAGATAGAACCATATTTAATTTCACAAAGGCAATAACAATCAATCAAAATTCATTGAGAATCAAGAGTGAAGTTTTTTTGTTGTGTTTCGTGTGTAACTGTCTTTCCTAATGTTCTTAATCCTAACAATCCCATGATTAGTGTCTAGTACATTAGAAAAATCGGTGATCACAAACGCATCGCAGACAACGGTATGGAAAAAATAAACTGAAAATACAAACGTTACTCTAACGTAACGTATCTTCACGCGCGATCTTTTTTTTTAATGAAAGTTGAAAAAATGAAAAAGTTTCCAGCATTACTACCGACACAGTGGACGAAGTATTTTAAACGATTGGAAGAGGATGAAGATGTGATACAAGTGACATGCGAGACGTAGGAACGAGACACGAGTAAGATGAGCATCCAAAACGCTTGCAGAAAACCCTATTTGCTTTATCCACAACAAATTTCCCATGGAATCTACACGAGTTCAAATTCCAGTTTCAATAGGAAGAAAGAACTGCCTCACCACTTCAACACGGATCGCCCTAGTATACCAACCAAGACAACTCAATGTTATCTTACCTGTTATGTAAACATATTTGTAACGTTTCGTTACATGTCTTGTAAGCTTATTTGTAATGTTAAGTTTCTTAATATGTAGACTTCCACTGTAAAAAAAAACTAGTTCACTACTTTCTTCCATGTTTAAACCACATTCATAAATAACGCATTTTAAGCCTCAGCATACCGATCGGGGTACATGTGTATGTTAATCTCCAGCTTTTTCTTGTTGTATACATTTCGCTTACTATGCGATATTGAAATTTCATTACATTGGTCGAAATACTTCAATTGACAATGACGTATAAAGAATGTAATATTTTAAAAGTGGTTTTGCGTGTAAAAACTAAAAACAAGCATTGGGGTGCATTTGTACCACGCTTGGTGATCCGCGTCAGCAATTTTTTATTTCGTACGACTTTAAAAATTATACACCTTCGATTAGCACGCAATTCTTTGGATTCGAAAGAAGACATTATTGAATCGCCTTCACGATACGCATTTCAATTATCGTTTTAGTTTGTCTTATACTAGTGAATGTGCGTTTGCATTACAAATGACAATATCCAGGCAACTTAGAAAGATGAAATATAAAGTACGTGAAGTTTATTGGACCTGCGGCATGAACTTGTCAAATCTTATTCTCAAGAGTCACAGAGCAAATATGAACTTTAATTTAAATAAAATTACACTAACTCGAGTAAAATCGCGAAATATCAATTTTATCAAACTAAAATCTAACTATGTTTTGATGCTGTTACTACATTAGAAGTATTGAATGTAAACAAATTAATTCGCATACTATCCGGATTTAAATACAATCATATGTACAGCATGGATTAGGCCTTTGGCCTGTTCCGTTTCCAGGAGTTTTATTTGAAGCCGAAGTTTTCCAGGAGTTTCCATCGCAGTCGTGGACGTCCTGCATTTCTTCTCCTTTGCGGTCTGTATCCAAAACTTTGACGAGGGATGCGCGAACTATACATTCTCCGGAGATGGTTGTACCATTGGGACCTAATATTGAATCTAATATTTGGCCTATATTGCGAACTTTTCTTTCTGACCTAATGTCTTCGTTTTTCTTGTGGTCCCTCAAAGAGTATTCCGCTAGTGGTCTCAGCAACCTTATTTTTGCTGCTTCAATGTTTTTTTCTGTTGAGTTTTTATTATCCATGCCTCTGAAGCATACAAGAGGGCTGGAACCGCCATAGTTCTATAAAATTTAAGAACAGTGCCTTTTCTCACTTTCTTTAGCAGATGTTGCTTCATTGTACTGTGACATTCCAGAATGTCACCAATATGAAATTCAGCGAATTTCATTAAAAATAACACTTTATTAGCAAAAAGAAGCTGGTTGCCATG
This sequence comes from Teleogryllus occipitalis, assembly GCA_011170035.1. Taxonomy (NCBI): domain Eukaryota; kingdom Metazoa; phylum Arthropoda; class Insecta; order Orthoptera; family Gryllidae; genus Teleogryllus; species Teleogryllus occipitalis. The sequence goes on from BLKR01002356.1 coordinate 142,990, forward strand.
GTACCGGAGTGCAACATATAAACAATACCCATTGGTCCAAAACGGACGATAAGTAGCATCCGTGGTTTCGCCTACGAGCAAATATAAACAAACTTAAGAGATGTCTAGTTACACGAATGAGAAAATTCCATTCTAATATAAGGGAAGTGTCATGGGAATGTGAAAAAGTGACTTATTGGTCAAAAATAATTACGTAGATGACGCCGCGAAGTAGATCGCATAATTTTGTTTTAAACAAGAGAGTAAAAGATTAATGAATATTTTTGTATCCTATTTTAACATGTCAACTTTTTTCGAGTTCTCGACACGATAGCGATCGGATCGGGGTGCTAGATATATAGCAGTTTACTTGAACGTAGAAAATTTACGCGAGTTCGGACGTAGTGATTTGTCGTTGTTAGCATTCAAAAGATACAGCTCACAAATTGTTTTACACGAAGTGAACAGTGAATGCCAAAAGTGGAACTTATAAATTTTATTAAGCGGACAATGATAATCGAACTTTGTCTCCGAATATAGGAACCTGATGATTACTTCGTGAACTTATATGCTAATATTTTAACAGCATTTACGTTTTTGCTTAGGTAATGAACAATAAGAGTATTAGAACTTGTAGCAATTGAAGCAGGTGAATGGGGATGGAAAGTCATTGGATAAACAGTGTACATAGTGGTTTATGAGAAGAAACGGCAAGATACGTATTTGGTCGGTAGCAAGAAAGAAGATTGGACGAGGTCCATTGCTGAAGTCTACGGGGAGTCACCCTTTTCCAGGACAGCGCGCAAGATTCTCATGGATAACAGGTTCTATAGCGCTATAGTAAAGGTCATGACCAAAAAGAATCTTATACTAAAATTTATAAATAAATTTGTTATTTTCTATTGATGAAAACTGATTATCATTTGCAGTCACGTGCAATCCAGCAGGATATTTAAATTTTGCATTTCAGATTCCACGCTTCTCCGTATGGGGGGGCGAATTAAGTAATCGTAAGTATACACGATTATTTCGGTAAAGAACCCGCCGACTGAGTCAGCAACGGAGTTATAATTAAATATAATTTGGAAGCTCATTCTTGTAACCATTTCCTGGCGCCCATATATTTATTAGAAATTCGGAAACAGGTTACAGGAACGTGAGGGCAGAAAGACGGGTGTATGGATGGGTATATTTCAGTACCAAGTAGCTGCAGGAAATTAAAGAGTTTTGGTTCTAGGTCTTTAGAATGATCTTTCAATTACGTTATTATTTATTTCGATCTTTGCTCGAAGCGGAAAGATTCCGCATTAAAACGCATGACTTTGGTTTTGAATGAGGATAATTTTAAATTAAAATCTTTATCAATATTAAAAGGACAAAAGAGAGCTCTTTGAAGATTTTCTTCCGAGTCTGCTAGGATAATCTGCAGACTCGGCAAATAGTAATGTATTCATGGCAATTTTTTCGATAAAATTTGTTTTCAATTTACTTTCCCATCGCCTAATCAGGTCATCAAAAGATAAATTAAAAAGAATGGGTGAGATGGGACACCCCTGTCTTACGCCTTGTTTTATTATTCTGTATTCATTACTTGGTTCATCTCCTATATTTACTCTTATAGTAGTATTCACATACATACTACGAATGGCTATTACTAGATGATGTGGAATTCCTCTTCTTAGAAACACCTCCCATAATTTTTTTGGATTAACAGTACCGATTGCCTTTTCTAAATCTACAAATGCTAAGAACATGAGAACATTATACTCTCTTTGCTTTTCTATTATATGTGAGACTGTAACTATGCAGTCAGTACAAGACCTGCCTTTCCTAAAAGCCATTTTGCTCATCTAATAAGAGGACCTAGCCTGAAATAAGTGCTAGCCTCCGATTTTTACTTTTGGCGTAAATTTTGTATCCAGAATATAAAAGGCTTTTCCCTCTGTAATTAGAGCAGTTCTTCCTATCATCTTTTTCACATAAGGGGACGACCACAGCAAGTATCCATTCTTCTGGGATGTGTCCATATACCCAGCAAGTATCAAGAAAGTCCAGCAGCTCTAAGGAAAATCTTTCAGATGCGTCTTTGAAGAGTTCATTGTTGAAGTTGTCTGACCCAGGTGCTTTTCTATTTTTAATGTGTTTAAGAACCAACTTCAACTCTTCTATTGTTATCGGGTCATCTATTTCTTCCTTGATAGCTATGTCTCCTCCTTACTGGTCCTCACTTGTAGTGAAACCACGCACTATGGTCTACACTCCGCTTGCAGCGTTGATTCCTTCCCAAGTATTGTTTGTCGGGTACTGCACAGGGGATCTTCAGTCAAAAGAGCTAACAATTATATCACTATATTGATAACTGATTTATTAAAGCAAAACCAGACTGAACTCAGCGTTTCTTTGTTTGAGGCATGAATTCGGCCATTTACCGTCACAGGATCTTCATGCACACAGGCACATCATGCATCAAATCATGCCAGTTATCATCTTAGGAGCATTATGCACATTGGTTACCAACTTCCACGCCTATCACACGTGTTCTCCAAATTGGAGTACGTAGCCCCAATTAGAAGTCGTAAAATTGAATCACAACCATAGTTAACGTATTTTTACTGCCTATGCGCCAACGAATAGAATAACTTTTACCACCATTGAATTATCACTAAACGTCGAGCTCACAAGTTGTCAAAATTAACTGCGTACCGTTGGCGTAGAGTAAGAGAAGTTTAGGTTTTTCTGTTAAGCGATCTATTCATTCTAACTTCACAGATTTCTTCCTACTACATGAATAGCTTCCGTATGGAGCATAATCTCATCATAGGTCTGTTCTGTCTCTATAAATTCCTTTCTGTCTTTGTTGATTGAAATACATCGATATGTATTTATTTAAAAATTTGTCTTAAACAATTTCATTCAAGCTTTATACACCGAAGTGTGAATTGTTGATCGTAGGCAACCATTAGCCTACATTAAAAAAAGTGCTCACAAAATATAAGTTTTCAAAAACGTAGCACGCACACTGCTTAAAAACAAATAAAATACTCTTCTTATAACATTGCAAAATTTAAATATTTTAACAAATACACACTCCACAAATACTGTAATAACAAGATAGTACATAATATACTACTTTATATGGATACATTGTGATGAACAAGAAGGTACTGTCCCCACAAGCAGCAACTGAATAGAAAATATTTAATTTTCCACGTCTTTTCTGAGAGCCATGCTTTGCATGACGTAACTGTCTCATAAACAGAGGCACACTCAAATCGTGAATTCCGTAAGCTTGCGCTGTAAGTGGACAGGCGAAAATAACCATGAAATAATTGCATTTTTTTTTAATGAAAATCGAAAAATGACTAATATGTTTTTTATGTTTTATGATTTGATATCTCCCAAAACAATGGACAAAAGTTTCGTTTCTACGCGCATAGGAAAAAATAATAGAGAATAGCACATAAAAACTCATCAGTACCTTCCCAAATCTTTGACATACTGTGACCATTGACTCAGGTTGGGTGTGAAATGTTCATGGATTCGGGGCTCTCCCTTTTGAACATTTTTGTAAAAGAAAAATAACACGAAGCCGTAATCACAGAACATTTAGAATTAGACGTTTCCTTGAACATTTACCAAGATACAAAATGTCATTCCATATACACACATAACAAAAAACACATTGTACAAAAAAAAAAAAAAAAAAACAAGAAAAAAGTTATCCTCAAATATAAACAAAACTTTGTTTTGTTCTAGAGACAATCATTTTATCCATTTACTAGTTTTCTTATAACTAAAGCAAAAATTGAACATTAACACTAATCAGACTTCAAAAAGTAAATAATGACATGACAGTGATGTAATGTTTAATCACTATTATCACATTCTTTATTTCACTATCGAACTGGTGCTTAAGCATTACAAACACAAATTAAATTCTTAATTTTTTTAAGTGCATCATTCATTGCAGGTTATTTTTCTGTTAAATGACCCTTAAAGTACATCTCACCTTGAATGAACAAGCAAAACGTACAGTACAAATACCTCTGTTCTCAAGATAACCTCACTCCACGAAGTCTGACGAACAACAAAAGTCTCTCGCCTCTCTCCTGCCCCCGTGACGTCACAACGGACGCTAGGGAGACCCCCCCTACTTCCTCTACACCCCTCTTGCTGGAGAAGCTGGTGTCGTCAGCGGCGGCGGCAAATTCGTATGTCGAAAATTTGAATGGTCACAATACAAATAATAAAAATTTCTTTATGACATTCGAAACGAAATTTGTTTATGCCTTCGAATTTTGATAAAACCGAAAATTTACTCGAACGGCCTATGACCTAACACTTTCTTTTCTCATCCGAGTTTGAGCTGCAGAAGCTCGTATTGTATAAAAGAGGCAGATCGCAACGTAAAAGTCCAAGGCATCTTTCCATATGATTTCCTGCAAGACAGTTTCAAAATAAATCGATTTGTATGGTTGTTTAATTCTCCCTACGCGGCATCGAATTACAATTTCGTTGATAGGAAGAGGACGTCCGATCCGGAGTCACTGAAAAACGTCGTAATGCATTGCTCAGATTCACAGTACTGAAATCAGTGATCTGTGCCTTCGCAATGCACCTCCGCAGCAGTTAAGCCTTAAGATTTTAAAAAATTTATTTATTGTGTCTCTGTTGATGCAACGCGTCTATGAACCTGTTTATAAACGTTGAGTACCTGCCTTGGAGAAATCCTCCGTTGATTGTTTTAACTGTCCTATATTTTTTTTCTTATTATTCATTATCCCATTAAGTTTAAAGACAGTTGTCTTGTTAATCTTGTTATATTTTTAACTGCTGAATTGGTTCAACGTTTCGACGAATATTTTATCGTCATTTTTATGTACTAAAACAATAATTTTTATAAATATTTATCTGAACACGTTACAATTTCCTCAGTACTTAATTTTTCAAAAGCTTCGTAGCTTACCTAAGGCAGATAAACTTTTTGCTTCCTGTCATAAACATCGTATTAGAAGTTGTAATAACATAAAAATTACTTTTTTTTTATATTAAAACTTACATTCACAACGAAGTTACTTGGTAAGTATGCAATATAATAATTTTGACACCCACTTCTTATTTAATTAAAAGTCATATATAATCGACGTCATCAATATAGGTTTTCGTTGGAAAAAAAATAAGTAGTGATTTGAAGAGGTTGTCGTGGTATTTATTCAGTAACTGAAATTATTTTATCCCACCTCGGGCATGGGCGTGTTTGTGTTTGTGTGTGCCGTCCTTTCATCCTTCATTATCATCATTCCATCTTCCATCACCCCCAGTAGTGGGATATAAAAATCGGATTCTGCCTAATGTTGATCCCCCTGATTGAATTCATACAAAACTTGCAACATGAAGAAATAATAATAATAATAATAATAATAATAATAATAATAATAATAATAATAATAATAATAATAATAATGGCGGGGGAGTGCGCCTCGGGACGGACACAAGGAAGCGACCATAAGTAGATAGTATGATAGTAGTCGACATAAGTAGATAGTAGATAGTAGTTGACATTCCGAGATTCAAACGTCTCTCCGAATAAAGACGCGATGGAATCGCATTGTTTGAAACGCAGGTCGCCGGAACAGTTTCGCGGTGACTCGCGCCCTTGAGTAAAATATTCTAACCCTACTGCAGAGACAAATTATTTAGAAGAGCTATTTTGAATCTTTGATTTCGGTTCCGACACTTTGTTGAAATGTATCCCCCTATATCATCAAGCCGTGGTATCCTGAGATGCCGAGGATTCCTATCCGCTGGCTTACTGTCGTCTCTGTTGTTTATCCTAATGAAGCACATTCCAAACGCAATGTACGTTGTACATTTGATCATTAATGAAAACCTATGTAATACTGAAGTGTATTATGTAAGTATGGACAACGCGTGGTCAGCAATTTATAATAATCTCTCTTCATAAAAATCTCTCTTGCTTTTTTAATGATTAACTAATATAAAGCAAAAACGATTTAAATGACCATAGTCACGTACCTATTACTTTACTAGGATTAAGAGCTCCTCTTGATTTAATTATCTTTAAACTACCTCCGAGTAGCATAGGAAACTCTTTGTTCTTAACAATGTACTCTGAACCACTTACTGGCTTCGAACGTGTAGTTATCCTCCGTTAACCTGTCAATTTCCAGTGCCACCTACAGGTGTTTAACCTACAGGTTACTTGTCACTCGTTAAGTCATTGCCATTTATCCTTCGGCGAGGAGCTTGGTGCTGATAGATCTGCATGGTTCCCAAACGGTCACCCATTATCAAGGAATCCGCCATGTTTCGAGTTGTTTAACCTCCGTGACTTCACGAAGCATACTTAAGCAATTCAACTATAGACGCTGGCTGGTTGGTATTAAAAATGTCAATACTTTTTACAAAAAAAGTTATGCATTTATTTTTAAATATCGGGTCAATGTATACGTAACTATAAATAATATTACTGAAATAAATCATGGCACGGAGGCATTAGAGAAACGTAATGGATTTGAAGGCCAATCCTAAAATGTATGTGGAGATGTTGCTGAATATTATTTAAATATGTGTTAAAATTATTTACTATCAACTGAGAAAAGAAAAAGTCTCTGGTTATTCAAGCTGCTTCTTTAAACACGAACACACACATTTACTAGGAGGCGTGAATTTTCTCCGAGCATTAGTTCCAAACCTAATATCTAAGAGGAGATAATACAATTTGATATGAGTGGTGTTCGACTGAAAGATATTCCAATGTTCTTAATGACATCAAGAAAATTAATGAAAGTGTTTTATGCGATGAATAAAGTATTCATTCAGTGTGATGCTTTACAATATTCTTTGGGATACTTGTATTTTTAGATTCATAATCATTAAATACTGTGTAAAACCAATACGCTCAAATTGGAAAGGAATTATGAACACAATATACTTTATATATTGGAAGTTACATATGTACATATCACTCATTCAATAAAACAATGACTCCTAATTGTGTTACTGTTAAATTTTGCGAAACAAGATAAATATTTCAGAACTATTGCACGAACTACATACATCTGTACAATTATTAACTTGAATTGTTAGTTTGTTCTGGGTTGAGAGAGGGAAGTTGCCTCGATGTTGAAATATCAAGAGATTGGTGATCGTACAAGAAACTTACCCGTTTTCTGTACTTCACAAGCGCAATCGATGGCATTCTGTGAAACGAAGAGCAGACAATTTTCAATAACGCAACAAATGTAAAATTGTGTTATTTTTGCAAAATATTCAATCTAATACTATGTCTTCCTGAGTCATTCTCTTACAAATTGATCAAATTAATCGCATAATTGTTAATTATGACAAAAGGCTCAAAACTTTCAGAGGAGCAATGCCTAAAATTTAAGAAAGGATGTGAATGTGAATCGAAAAAAATATATCAAAAGTGACATTAACAAGATCCTGGTAACAGTAACAATTGTGGAAAGAATTAGCCACCTATTACTATTGGTATTTTATTTCAGAATATTATGTCTCCAGTAAAATTCCCTTTTCTGCAGTCACATCACTATTCCGTTGAATTCGCGATATATAGTCATGCTAGTGTAACAATACAAACTATGTCATTTATATCCATAATTAAATAAACTTATGAAAACAGACCAAGGCCTGCAAAATTAAAAAGACCAAATAATATTAAAACATAATATTTGCCAGGAAAATACACAGAGTCGAATTTTTAGCAGGGTGTGATATCCAGTCGATTGAGAAATCTAATAAATCTATACCTGATGTGGTTTATTATGTAAACGAAATAGATTGTATGAAATTGCCAGAAGAATAGTTAGAATTTAGTAAGAAACTTTACTAGATATATTAAGTAAAGCGATTGAATAGTATGGACAATGCCAGGCCTGAATTGATTACGTCTGGAAAAGAAAAAACTTCATTATTTGAAGATAAAATAGTATAGAATAAAGTAATAGCGTTGAATTATGTTAATTTATCGGAATCGTATTGTTGTTCTAAAAAAAAAAACTAAGATGACCTTCTTAGCCGCGAGGAACTTCCGGGACGTCAGCTTCCTTCCCATCGTGGTAGGAGCTCTGAGCGAATGGTGCGAGTCAAGTGCGGCGCTGCTCCGTAAATTTACTGCTGGCGAAAATATGTACGTACCACGTGAGCGCATTGTCGCCGAGGCTATAGCAGGGAGCACTGCCTGCTACTTTCGCTACAGTGCCCAGGATGACCTCATCCCAGTCGAGTACAGGCGAGCCTAAACATCAAGACAAAACCCCTGTGATCGATAAGCGTGGTCGATCTCTGTGGATGGCTCGTGCAGTCGCGGTTTAAATGAGATGACTACAAGCTTGTACAGTGTAAATAGTGTCTAAATGATTTCATGGGTTGTGTTTTATAAGTGTATTTGTATACATTGCCCAGTGTAAATAATGTAAATAGTGAACGGTGTTAAATTGCAACCGCTGTTGAAATGCATGTAGAGTGTAAATAATAATGAGTTCATATGTAATGTTTATAAATGTATGATTTTGTAAGTATGTGTATGTATTGCTTACTGTCTCCAATTTTGATTGAAACTTAATTGGCCCTGTCAGTGACACGTCGCGCACTTATTGAAGGTTAGAACCAACTGTCCGCCTCTCGCAGAGACAAACACTGGCACTGCTGCCGGCGCTCGACTCGAACGGCGAAGTTGCTGCTCCAGGCGACTATTTGCGGTAGCCGTGTTTTTTAAAACACCCAAGGAGTCGCTTGGTAGCATCCCTGACGCATCCTGTGGCGCTACCCAACACTACTATCTCAGTAACTTACACAATAAAAAGTATGCCAAACATAAATACATTGGGCCACCTTACCCATGTTTCTATACAATTAGTGTTTACTGTTACAATTACTGTTTCTATACAATTAGAGACTACACTGATCGCCAAAAAGAAACAATGTTTACTTTAACAAAAACAAGATATAGTATAACGAATTAGTTTACATTTGCATTGTATAATTTTAAAAAAAGACGGAATATGCTTGTAACAAATACTGTACTTCCGGGTCAATGACCCCCATCTCGATCAGGTTTTTGTCCAGTTTCCCTGATCCATTGAGCAAATGCTGAGATGGCCCCTTGATTTGCTTCTGGACGTAAATGTAGCTTCACTATGCGCACGTTTTGTTGAGCTTTCCTTTTGCTTGTAGTGGTAATAGAGCTAAGGGTGAGTTTCTATTTTGTTAACAATATAGAAAAATCAGGCCTATTCGTTTCCTTACCGTTAAAAATAAGTTTTCTATAATTCGGCAACGAAAATATCTAGTTTTTGAAATGTTAATCTCTCGCTTTTTTAAATTTATTATTATTATTATTATTATTATTATTATTATTATTATTATTATTATTATTATTATTATTATTGTTATTATTATTATTATTATTGTTATTATTATTATTATTATTATTATTATTATTATTATTATTATTATTATTTTAACTATTAATAGTTAAATTGTTGGGAAGGGATTCTGAAACTCAAGAAAGCGTGTGCAGATGATTTTCTCCCCCATACGTCACATACAGTTTTTGACTGTTTTTGACTAAATAAATAAATAAATAAATAAATAAATAAATAAATAAATAAATAAATAAGGTAAAATTCCTGCTTGTAAAAGATCTTCAAACCTAACAGAAGCCTCCACACTAAATTTTAATGTCTGATTCATCGCCGGAGTGATGGTAAAAGGCAAGATAGCGAAGCGAAATTTGCGTGAGGAGGCGGAAAAAGATTTTGTTTAGTACCACGTTATTTACATTGTTGAAATACTAACCACTCAATAAAATATTTACATAGTATATGGAGTAGACTAGCTTAAAGATTTTTAGAACTTAAGACATTTTACAAGATATTATTACGTTTTGAGAATCTAATTCACACTCCCGTTGTCAACAAAACATTTCGTTTACCTTTCCCGTTTACAAAAGATACAACAGCTTGCGGGAACGAACAATATAAAAAGTCGACTTTCATGTAAAACACGTAAATTCTACTTTCTGATGTATGATTAGTAAATAATTTACATTCTCGTGGCTATGTTGCAAAGATTGAGTCGACTGAGAAGATTTCAACACTCACTCACTCACTCTCTCTCTCTCTCTTTCTCTCATACATGAATAAGGCGAATATTGGGTACTGATTACCATATGCTCTGATATGAGGACTTACAGCTGATTTTGCCTGTAAATTGAAGTAGATACCGACCAAATTCCCGTTATAGGTCCAGTTTAAACATGAAAATGTGGCAGAATATAGCATTGCATACACATATGAACGTAAGCAATTAATAATGTAAATAACGAAATTTATCGACATTCACGTAGTAATGGAAGGGCGGAAGCCTTCAAAAAACGCTTATCAGATGTTTCCCAAGAAAATCGAAATTATTTGCGCATACTTTCAAGTTAATTGCTTTCGTCATTACATTGTGGGAAATCTGGCGATCTCTTATAGGCCCGTCCTTGAACACGTTCCACGAGGATGTTAGCATCTCTCAAACAACATAACAATTGAAGCATTATACTGACAGCTGCACAAGGTCTCCAGAAATCAACATGGTCATGGATGTCGAGGAAAGGTCTAGATATTATGGAAAATGTTATAAAAATATGACCAGAAATGTCGCAAATAAGAGCGGTTGTTATAGGAACAATATTCTTTAAAATATGCCTTATTATAGAAACTCCTTGTAAAAATAGTTGAAACACAATAAAAGAGGGTTCTCAACAGAAGGCTTCTCGGAGCAATTTCATATCGTTTAGCGTCACAGTCGTCGGAAATTTAAAAGTTGATGAGATTCGATTACCTCATACGTAACAAAAAAAAAAAAAAATCAAATATCCTCAATTGTCTGTGGACGCACGGATCACCAGAAATCACGACAGAAGGCGTAAAACGACAGTTCCCCTTGGTGCGATTAGTACCTTGCTCTCTTAACCCGTGAGCTATGTCGTAAACAGTGTAACCAAATTTCAAAAATGAGCCAGAACGCGCAGGTTCGGAATATGTGGAATAATAGAATCAAATACTTTCATTATTCAGACAAAATCTAAATCGTTTTAAGGCTTTTGAATTTTTTCAGGGTTTTCTCTGATGACCTGAGGTATCAAGCAAAAACATAGATCATTTAACGTAGCCTGAAGCTGCATGTTTTTCTTTACGATTGTGAGCTTCGAAAATTACTAATATTCTTCTTGACATGCCGTCTCCGTTATTAAAGGTCTCCGTTATTAAACTTTTCTGTCTTGTGCCAGGTGAACACTCGGATGCACTCGAAATACCGGACCGGTAGCGGTAGCTCAGTGCATCAACTGATGTTACTGCAGCGCCTCTAACCGGGGGGTCGTAGGTTCGAGTCCTGACGGCGGCAGGATTTTCGACACTAGCTTTTCAGCTAGGTCGAATTCATCTGCTGTCTGGAGGAGAATTCTAGCGGCCGGCTGCTCTGATCGGTAGTTTTCCGTGGTTTCTCCGATTAACACCAGGCGAATGCCGGAGCAGTACCCTACCAAACGGGCCACGGACCGCGTGCGATCTGTCCTTCCTCTTCCTTGTCCCATCCTCTCCCCATACACACACACACTTACACTAACATGCACTACACCACCACATATTCCGGGAGACCGGTCGGGAGCTTGGAGCTTGTCCCGACTGGGGCGGTGCCCCGTTGGTGGGAGAGTCCTGGTTAAAGGGAAACCCCACTGGCCGACGGTAGGTCAGCGTCGGATATCGCCATCCAGCGGGGAAGATCATTGCCATCTCCCGTTAAATAACATGCACTACACTAACGGGACTAATGACCTAAGTAGTTGACGCGCCTGGAAACACGAAAAATCAATCAATCAATATACCGGTCCATTTGCGAATGTTTGCTAACAAGGACATCATCTTCCAGCCATTTACCCTCAACTTCCTCATCATCAGTTGCATGAGGGGTTTCGGGTTTCTAAGTAAATGATCAATGTAGTGTTTTTCTCATTTAATCATTTTTAAAATCTCTCGGCATGTCGCGTTTCTTTCTAGAATGTAGTCATTACGCACTTAGTCAGTCCGGGGAATTCTCGACGTTCTACTGATCACCCATATCCCGAATGCCTCCAGCCTATTGATGTTCTGAGCGTCTCTGTTTCAGCGTCATAAAAGAGAACTGTTATCACATTGCATTTTGACACTCTCCTTCGGAGGGTAAAACTCAAATCTCTACTACATAGACAATTCCTCATTTTGTTGAAAATAAATCATGTTATTTCAATTCTCGTTATCATTCCCAACTCTGTGAATGAGTAATGGACATCAACGTGTCCCAAAATATTTGTACAGAGACACCTGCTCAACAGGTTGTTCCTTGATGGTTATTCGCTGTCACCGATGGCTAAATTGTGATGTCACCGATGGTTTTCCACCTTTCATACTAATTAGCATGGACGTTTTATGTGCATTTATTTGTAATTCATAATCTTGGCAAGTTCGATTTATTATGTTCATTATTTCTTGCAAAACCACAGCAGTGTCTGCCAAGATTAGTGTATCAGCGTAACATTGGAAATAGGAATAATTATTCACTTTTACTCCCAGATTGCAATACTCTGAGCCATCATTTAAAAACTTCATTACTAATATAAATACTCGTAAATATATTTTTTTCACTGAACTGCTTAGCCTTTCATAATGTAATTTGTTATATGAACCTCTCCTAGCTAGGGGAGAGGTCTTCGCTTCAATTGACTTTACCAGACATACATCTCCTTGTCGGCTATAATCGACGGAAAAAGGTGAGAAGATGTACAAATTTTAGTGAAACGTGACAAATAGTAGCCGAAAAAAACTAACGTTCTCTTTTGCGTAAAATTACGTTCCACTAGTGTCGTTGAGTTACCTTAAAATTATGAGTAGCACACACTTGCATAAAATGATCTTCCAATTCACAAGTGAGCTCAATATCATGGACCTACTCATGAAATTAGATACGAATATTCACACACACTTTTGCACAATAAATGACAAAACAATCGAATTTCGCGTAAAATTCTGTTTGTGAATTATCACGACGACCAATGTATTCACAAATTCGTAACAGTTTGTACAATACAACACTATTGGGCCGTCAAAAACATCGAATACAATAATTATCGATGCTGATATCACAAACCTAGAAATAATTGATGTTGCTTGAAAATATTCGTGTACTTTAAGAAAGAAAATGTCGAAAAGATTTAATGCATTATACTCCTATGATAAACTTTTCTCGTACATCTGCAATTAAAACTGTCGATTGAGTTATGCTACTCGAAAAAGCATTATTCATACATTACTAACAAAGTAAATTACATGTCCCACGTGAATCAACTTCATTGTACCAAAGACCTCGTTATAAGCTAGAATGGGCGGAAAAGGTACACCATTTTCTAAAACATGATATCGCGTAGTCGAAAGTAAATAGTTTTCCCTTTTTAGTAAAATAATTTTCCAGTAAATATCCTCCAATTGTATGCAGCGTACTTTATTGAAGAACATTTTCTTCCAGTTCACAACAAGTAATCGTAATAAAATGAATCCGATCATAAAAATTCTATAAACTTTTCATCAATGAATCCTAAAAAATCTTCAAAATTCTTTCTTTCTATATGTAAATTATTATCACATCGCCCAATATATTCACATATTCGTAACAGTAGTTTGTAAAATCGCATACGTACTATATCTGCAATTAAAAATGTCGTTGGGAGTCTCGCTACTAAAAAAATCATTGCTTTAATTTCTAACAAAGACGCTACAAAGCGGTAAAATACAATTGACATTTCATAATTGCAAAGCTTCTTTATTAGAATAGACACACATTTCCGCAAACAAATTTTCATCACTTTTCCTTCGGCAAAATGTAATTGGATTTTCCCAGTTACAAAGCATCTTTAGAAGAATGGCCACACATTTCCTCGAACAAATTTCCCTGAATTTTCCCAGATTTCCTGAGTACAATTAAATAACTTTTCACTGATAGGATTTGTAAAGTATATCGCAGTATTAAAAAAATATTAAAGGAAAACTGAATTTGATTTTATCAGCTCACTAATTTCACCATGATAAAGTACAGAGTTAACTCAAGAAAGCAAGTATTAAGCAAAAACTAATGCCATACTTTTATTTCTTAGGAATATCTTATATAGTCGTCTCGAAATTTTCCCCGAGATCTAACGATTCTTCCACGAATTCCACGATTTTTTTCGACTTTTCCACAGCAATGAAATACCCTATTTTTTCAGGTATTCCCTGTTTTCCAAGAAGGGGCTACAATGTTTACTCATTTCCCTCCACTCCTGATTTATCATTTTTTTCTTTTCCGCTTCTTCCAGACCGTTAAATTCCCGTAGTGACTCCTTTCCCGTGAGGGCGCCCGCGTTCGGTGGGCGCGGCCTAATTGTGTGTCCGATGCTATCTCCATAATAATTAAATATAATGGGCGGGCAGGCGCAGGGCCCCGACCTCGGTTCGATGGGAGAGATTGAGGCCGGCGGGAGCCGATGCACGGCGCGGCGGCTACCGACTCCCGTTTGCGCAGCGCAGCATTTACTTTCCTCCTGCAAGCAGGTACACATTTCATAAGTGAAACTTTCAAAATTCAGGTTACGAGGTTTTTATTTTGTGTTTAATTTTTAAAAAATATTACTATTCCAACAAATATTTTTCGAAATGTTTAGTACCAAGAATGTTAAAGTAAGTAGAATATCAATAATTCATACTCTTATGATCCATATTACTTCCTATCTCCAATTGGATTTTTGTATTTCCCTACTGCTTCTAGATCTCGTGAAACAACTGAAGATACATTTTTAAAAAATAAAATTTTCTTAGCAAAAGTTTGATTTCCGTTCACTACGTTATGGCATTACACATCGCGTCCTAATGTCTTGGAATATGGACTATACTGTGGCCTCCAATGTTTTGAATACATTCCCATATTTCACTTCGAGCCTCTCCTAGTTGTCTAAATGTTTTTCTATGATATCCTTATTTTATTCTCTTTTAAAAAATGTTACCCAGAATGGTAAAAATGTCCCCTCCCTGAGAGACATTTGAACTTTTTTTTTAATAAATCCGAAATTATAAGTTTGCACCAGGTCACGCACTCCCTATCCTAACCAACGAAAAACATTTTTACATTCCAATTATACCATTTTTCTTCTTCTTCAAGTCGTATTAAAATTAAAAAGTGTCTTAAAGAACACAATTTTTAAATTTCATTTATTTAATTTTCAATAAATACATGTTTACACTTGCCGAATTGGAATTATTCCTCCGAGACGAAAAAATTTCATAAATAATATACGTTGTGAGAAAAAAGTATTGCAACACTGGGAAGGAAACGAGCAATCAAGGAGGCGATAAGAGACGATCGGGAAGGGGGGTCGTAGAATCCGTGATTAACATTTCACGAATGACTGACGCCCGGTGACGTAATGGTCCAGACGAGCCAACTACTCCGCGGCTTTAAAATGCACTGTCCACTGCGATCAGGACTTCGGTATGCTACGACGTCGTATTCGTTTGTCCTTTAAGCATTCGTTAAGTCGCATTCGTTTGTCCTTCCCGTTTCCGCGGAGTAGGATTGTCTGGCTGCGCGAAGCCGAGTAGTTCTTTCGGTGTATTGCTGATCACATGGTCCGTGATGCGACGTGCAGGGCTGGCGATGATGGGCAGACGAGCATTCCAATAGCCGTAGACCCACCGCGGAGCATGACGAACTCATGATCGACATATCGTGAGGGCGGCGTTGGAAGACCGTGCGGACACCCGCGGCGAGATACAAGCATATGTTGCCCCCAACGTGTCTCCACGCACCGTTTGGAACCTCCCCAAAGATAAATTCCGCCCTGCGTAACTCCTACGCTTTTTCCATATCATAGGCGCCGTTATCTCACCCATTCCACAAACCACCGCAATAATTCCCAAGCACCCCAACCTGATTTATTGTAGAGGAACCCAGTGGGGTCATCCTCCCTCTTATTTTTGTCAGTATATTATTGTATACATTATATAAGCAAACAATTCTGCAAAGTGGCTATGTACGCTGTATCAGAAAATATTTGAATAAAAAAATTAAAAAAACAACAAAAACCGTTTGGAACCGGGTGCAGAATTACAATCGCGCATACCGCTAGCCCGACTGCCATTCCCACCGAACTATCGTTGGGCGCAACTGGTGTGATGCAATGTGCGGGTCAGCTGGGAGACATTGTCCGCAATGGTTTTCAGTGATGAGAGCCGCTTCTGCCTGCACGCCAGTGATGGTCGTGTCCGTGTGCGGCGTCACACAGGCGAGTGCATGCATCCGGTGTTTCCGTCCACGTCACTTAGGGCCCACCCCGGAGTGATGGCGTGGGGTGCCATCAGCTACAACGCTCGTTCGTCTTTGGTGTTCTTGAAGGGATCATTGACCAGCGCTGGGTACATCCACGTCATCGTAGACCAGCACTGGGTACGGAGTGATGCCTGTACAGAAACCTTTCTTGCAACGAGAGAGAGAGTGCTCGGTTCCAGCAGAACAAAGCTTGTCCTCATCCTGTCCGCGCTACGCAACTCGCTCTCTGCGATGTTCGTCAACTACCCTGACTGGCACGCCCGACGGATTGGATATGTCCCTGGATCGAGCATGTGTGGAACATGATGGGCCACTACCTGACCCGTATTGCGAATCTCCCAACAACTCTGCCTACTCTCTGTGAGTCGGGGCAAAAAGCGTGGAACGGTGTATCGCAAAACACCATTCGCCTCCTGTACGATGGGATTCCAGCCCTCATCACGGGTTGTCGTACTGCCCGCGGCGAGTCCATCCAGTATTGATGTGGCGTTTCAGGACCATGGACGTGCACGTCTCACATGGCTCCGCCCATGTTATCATCTGTACTATAGTACAGCTTTGAAGAGGACCGCGATATGTCGGTCGAAACGTCGGCACCCCAGCCTTCGACGCGGCGTCACCCGGACAGCCCAGATCACCTGAACTATAGTCTGTATTGCCTGTACGGAGGAATAAACTGTACAGTGCAATCGGAGTGTTGCAATACTTTTTTTTCCGTCAGTGTATAATTTTTTCACTTTTCTACTTTATAATTTTAAAAGTGGTGCTTCAAATCCAATAAATAACAGTTATTATCTAGAAATATTTTATTTCCTGGCGTAAGAGTGGTGTCTACGAGAAATAATATTTTGCAGTACCATTTTGATTCCTGAAGATAAGTTTCGAATTAAAATAAGAGAATTCAAAATGAATGCATGAAAACATTAAAATATAAAACCATATTTTAGTACAAGAGTAGAGCGACATTGAATAAAAGAAGACATTGAATTAACCGAACTAAACGTACAATTTTATAATTATTTAAAGGAAGTTGCTAAAATAACGATTGTCGAAAATCATAATTAAAAATTTTTAAAAAATTCATTTTCATTTCTTAAAACTAGAATCATGGGATGAGAATTTTTTTAATTTAATTAGATACATTTTTTCAACGTACATAATGTTTCGTTTAATTGTGCTTTGCCAAATATTGACAATGAAACACGAATTGTAATGAATTACGAAACACCAGATAAAATGAATGCATTATCAATGTTTAAATAACAAAGTTTAATGTGTTACTGATTTTATATTTCGTTTCTACTCGTCACACGCTAACATAATAAATAATATTCAAATTAAGAAATCCTTCCCTAGTTACCTCATCCAGCTCATAATTTGTTTTCATAAAGCAATAGTCCCAAGTCGAAAATATTTTTGACGTGACCAGCAACTGCGTTTTCACATATTTTTTGTGAAATAATTTTTTCATGTTGCTCAAAGTTACCTGCTTATTTCCAAAATATTACACTTTCTCATTTTACGTTTTAAAACATTTACGATTTTCTTGCATTACCATGCATCCATTACGATTGTAAGGAGTTCACTTTAAAAAAGAATAACTGGCCCCAGCTCTTAAAAAGGCAAATAAAAAACGATATATTAAATATTATTACGTGTCGCATAACGAATACATTGCATCAAGGGTGTAAAAATGTAATTAATTTTTTAATCAACCAAATTTATAAGCAATATTACCTTTGGTGGAAGGAATTAAGTTTTATCAAATATGTAGAAACAAAAACTCCATCTATACAATTGCCTGATTCATTTTGAACAATTCCCGTTTTCTTCTTAAAACCCGTACGAATGTGGTATCAAACTTCTGCTATTACAATGTAATTTTATTGCAAATAAAAAATATATATTATATAATAAGAATATAACAAAAAATTTCGAAATATCTGTCAGAAATATCTAATCATATAGAAACTAAGTTCTTGAAGGAAACAATTTAGTTTATATCTTTTCGTCATTTGGGGGAGAGAGGAAAAGCCTTCTGTAAGTTCCTAGTTATCTAGAAGCGTCTCTACTGCGTATTTAACGAGTGGCTAATGCTATAGAGCGATTTTCCTAAGGATGAGCCAAAGTGACAGCTATTGCTGGCAACATATCTGAAGGTTTTGAGGTCGCTGTGCCCTTGAGTCCATTAGACTCTCTTCCCGCATTCGTTCGTTTGCAGTTGGCTAACTTGTAAATGGCTTCGACACTTCCTTTTGTGGTGTCATTGCCCGACAAAAATATAGTGCGCCGCGAGAAATAATTGATATTAGGAAGTGCAGTGTAATGTGCTCTTCTGTAAAAATTCTTGTTTTATTTATATATTACATTGACTTTACTTTTTGTGTGATAAATATTATGTTTATTTTAACACCGAGACTTGAATGAAGATGCTTACCAGTGCACGTGCTTCCGGCTTAAAATAATTTTTCTTTCTATTTACATTCGTGGCAGTTTTCTTTTACTGATTGTGAGAGCATATTAAGAGATTTTCCACAAACGCAATTAAATGTAAATATTTACCGGACTCACGTACGTGCATATACCTCAGAGAAACTCTTAGACTTCTTCGTAGGGATGTTTTCACATGAGCCATTAGCACTTTACGAAGGGGCGTGGCTGAACAGCTGTCACGGCGGAGGGATACTTCTCTGAAATAATGTGATGTTCACTTGTTTTCGCGAACTCTCACTTTAGCTCATCCTTAGGAAAATCGTCCTTTTAATGAAGGAGGGGCGCAGGACATCATGGCGTAAGTTAACAAATCAGAATTGAAATGATTGAAGGCGTTGTCATTGTCAACAATAGTATTTATTTCAAAAATAGCAGCTTTCGATGGCTTAGCCATCATCATCATCGTAGTAGTTTTTGTGGCTCCCAGACAGTAGAAAACTGATGATGATGGCTAAGCCATCGAAAGCTGCTATTTTTGAAATAAATACCATTGTTGACAATGACAACGCCTTCAATCATTTCAATTATGTAAATGTCAACTACAACTCACCACTGAATCAATAACAAATCAGAGGCTGTGCGTTGACACAGCAGAAACTGCGAGTTCGGAACGTCGTAATGCAGGGGGGAGGGGGTGTCCTGGAATAAAGTGTCCATATTCTTTGAATTGATAAGTTTCTATCAGTAACTGCTCCGGATGTGAGGGGTTGTTGAAATATTGATACTTAACCAGTGTTAATTACTTCAAAACAATAGTGCTGTATTGATGGGAGATAAACAATAATTTTAGAGAAATTATTTTTATGTATGTTTTAATCAATATTATTGTTCATACACAGTCCATGACTTTTATCAAACATCCAATTGACTATAAATTTTATCGATAAGAAAATTCACACTCTGATTCACAACAGTTGACTGATGACAACTGCACATCAGGGGAGGTGACATCACGAATGACCAATCGTGGCTGTTCTACAGATTAGAAATACGTGTGGATCTAATCATTTACTCACACATCAAATGTATGTAGACCAAAACGGGATAATATTGGACCACTCCTTCTGAGTGCAATACATGTTTGGTCGAGCAGTGTATGTACAATCTACCATTCATGTTATATGCCTGAGTAAATTCCACTGGCCACACGCCTACGGCAAGGACTGAAATAATAGTCTACTTACTTCATAAATTTGCTGTAGCTACAATACACGCTAATGCTCGAAAAACAATCCACCAGAGATGAGAAGTAAAATTAAACGGTATGCTGTGGAATCCTCATATTTACTCTTCATAAAATAGTAATTGATTTATTAATATACCCTTTGTACTTCGTAGTGTAGGAATATCAGTTTGGGGTTACAGGAGGTTAGAACTCGTGTCCATTCGGCATTCGTTTTCCCCACTTCCAGGGCCCTCTGTAGATAACGGGCCATAGAAGATCTTACAGCATGATTTTTTGGAAGTGGAGGACTTTGTTGAGAGTGTGTGTATTGCTCACGCATGGTTTCTTGATACACGAGCTCCCTAGTCTTCGTCCAGCGCTTAACAGCACGGCCCGTTGAGGCACTTAGGGTCGACTCGGAACGGTACGCACCAATTTACAATGCTGGCAACCACATCGTACTTTCAAAACAATCGTAACATTTCTGGTGGCCCGCTTTGGGGCGCCCACAGTTGGTACGCCCGTTTAATCCGTGACGTAACCACAGCCATCCTCTCCCCGCACCCCGCGCTAACTTGAGCGTACTATTAATAAAACCATTAAATATTGGTACTCATTTTGAAAGGAAGCTGAGAAAACTTCAGGGCTTCCCTGAATAGAACACAACCGAGTAAAAATCTCCACCACTGATAGTGTTTTAACCGTCCCTCAGGTTAGCAAACGCGTGTCCTAACCACTATGCTCCTTCCACCCTTTAAAATTGTAATTACTGTTGGTTTATAAAGCTGTATAATGAATGATAGGGTCGCATATAACCTAGCTGTTATAAAGCGACCTTAAATAAATTAATTTTTGTAAATACAAATCTTATTGGTAAAGCACTTTTTAAATTACATAACACTAAGAGTTCACCAAATGTTCACAGATGGAAAATTACTTGATAGACGTTATGGAGAAATACAACAAAATCTTTGAGAAATTACGACATTGATCCCTTAAATTAACAAGGAATGTGAGGAAGATATAGATGAAACGAGAATGCGCAAGTAGATCAAATTTTTCATTGGCTGTGAATGCTTTGAAATTTCTGTGATATAAACACTAGGAGACACAGCTTCGATGAAAAATCCAGATTTCCCTCTTCAGGAGTTGTGTGAAGGGCTGGTAATCCTCCCACGTAAAAGATATACTTGCAAGTCGCAAGACGATGGTTACAAATATAAGTATGAGCATACGCTACAAAACAGGAATTATATTTTATGGTTTTAAAAAACTCTGTAGGTGATGGAAAAGGATGGACTTCGTTTTCGTTTTCAAGAAAAAACAAAGATAAGACGAACTATCAAATCAAATATTTGGTTATAGACCTGTATAATTAATGTTCTTTATCCTTTGTTTATGACGGTGCTCTGGCTGAATCTGTAAAAAGGCACAAGACTAGAAGAGTTCAGAAACGAGGGAATACGAAAAGGATTAAACGTTTAAGCAATCAATGGCAAGGTACAATGTTACATACAGGAATGGTTACAACATGCCCAAAGAATGGAACAGACTTTCATTCCCAAATAGGCGTTTACGTACATGTTCTAAGACAAAAGTGACCCAGGAAGGGCGTCAAAAATTGGAATCTATCATTGAAGAGATACAAAAGGACAAGAAGATTGACACTATTATTCAATAAGCTACAATTATTTTTTTTAACACACGAGAAAAAATGAAAACCTGGAAGATCCAGAGAGGTTTTCCGTCAAACCATCAGGCAGTTGACAGAATTTTTCCTTCGGTGTGGATTTTAATGTCAATGTGGTATGATGAATGGTTAGCAATATCCGGAGAACACATTTTCCAAATAACAATGACAGATAAACAAGGTGTGTGTGTATAGATACCTGGATGAAACTCATCAATAACAAACCAGAAACTCATCATAGCACATCGTAAACAGTTCACATACTTCTACGATATCTTCGTTTGAATTCCAATGCAAGTTCATTGCGTTCTCGAGTGTAACGATGGTTACTATTATGGTATACTACGGGTTAATCTCCAGACTCTTCCAAACTTACGAGCTAGAAAACTTAGCACGTATTTTCCCTTTGTTCGGACAATGTAAGATGCGGCAAATCCACTGATGCGACGAAGCACAACACTTGCAAAAATGCAGTATTTCAAACAATGCGAGCTTTGGGTTTCGAGATTTTGCGATTTGTTGTGTAGTAGTTTTCTGTATGGTTTGTATCTGTTGTTTGTATCTTATTGTTTCTGTATAGTTTTCTGTTCAAATTTCTGGATGTTGTGTTATCGTTTCATGATAAGGGATTCTCTGCAGCGGTTTATATGACGAGAAAATTAGAAAACAGGATTCAAAGAGTGGTAATTAACAAGTACGCGGTAGGAGGACAAGTCATTATCACGATTGGCACGCTAGGACCATTGGATAATTGAGTACGTTTTATAACCACACATTACACAATTTACGCCTAAAGATTTCGTATTACCTCGACTAATCATCATTCTAATTGGTAGAATACAACTAATTACAACGTTTTACTTTTTTCCAAAAAACCTTCCATGTCAAGGAAATCATGTAACAGGAAAATTTTGGAAAATTTGTTAATTAGCAGCTTCTGTATGCGTCAGGGAACATCATCTAACGCAAATTTATACATCAAAGCACTGGTAAGTTCTTCATAGAGAACCTCGTTCTAGAATATTTCGTGAAGAAAAATTAAAAGTGTCATTACCATCACGTTCTTTGGAGTTTATTACCCTTGTAACTTACAGAATTGTTTAGCTTTTACAGCCTTCGTGTGACTTTTCCTGTCGACATATCGACTGTGTTTTTGTTTCTTTTCACTAAATTAAATCTTGTAAATTGATACTTATAATTGCCTCATTTTCGTCAACTAACCAAGATCCTCACAATCTCATCACCTGTTGACAATTTTTTTGAAAGAAACTCCTTTCAAGCGTAAAATCTTTAATTTCGTCTGTTCCATAATTTTAAATCTGCAAGGAGAGTTACGTTCGGTTAAAACATGATTAAAGAAAATAGCTCACGATGCTTGCCGTTTCTTTTATTGTTTCCAAAAAACCTGCAACAGTACAAACTCACGTGAAGAGAAAAAAGAGATAATTTTAGGCCTATTAATGCAAAAAAAGAGCTTTTCTACATATTCAATACTTCTAGAATGAATTTCTAAATTAAATGAATTTAAATAATGACAACAGGGCTTGTAAATACCAAAATTATCTTTAACACTTAACTTATTTACTCCACTGAATTTGATTTCAGATACGAAAATTAATGTTACACTGGACGGTTTCCAAATGGATTTAAACTTTCTTTGCCAAAAATCGTCGGTGCCACAGAAGTTTAGTCGTCTGTGTTCTGGGCTGCTATAGTTGCATCAGGAACTATATGCAATATTTTATTGTATACAAGAAGCATCACAAAAACGTTCAGCATTGTTCTTGCATTTACACAATTTCCAATCACGAACCATTGAACATTGGCAAATTAAAATCGATGAGCATATCAAATAACACACGCAGTCTCCGAGTGTCAATGAATAATGTAAAATTTGCTAACGTAATTCTTCTGATTGCAGTTTGAGTCCACAATTCCACTCCAATCACTACATTATTCTCTTACATAAAACCCATGCATTCAATGGATGTAGAACACCAAAATACGGAGATTTCGTTGAAGATGCTACCAGCGCCACCTTCTTTCCCATCATTCGCTCTATACGGAAAAGGAGGGAACCGAAGGAAACAATGATACTAAATATACATCGTGCCCATTCATAAGGCCGGGTAGACTTCAAAAAATGAGATAAGAGGACTAAAACTTCCTCGGATATCTCAACCATTCTGTGATTCGTATTGAGTTGCCAATATATCGATTGATGTTCGGTCGAAGAATTCGTTCGCTAAAATATTAAATTCTTTAAAAAATTAATGTCATTGTTTTTTTTAATAAGTAAAATATACTTAGCCAAATTAAGAAAAATACTAAAGAAGTTTTAGAATTATAACTAGAAACTATTACAAATTAGAAAAGCTACTGATATATTAAACGGAAAAAAGATTTGCAAATTCAATGATTCCAAGTAGTGTGTGTTAGAAAATATTGTCGAATATCTGGTACACTATGGGAACTTTCTATTTTTTGGCGGCTGAAATGCATTCTCACAGTTCTGAAGCTCACAGTCTTGTGCGAGCTTCGAAACGTCAATACTTCAACCATTCGTTAATTTACGACGTCTTATATTAATCTCCTGACAGTTAGAAAAATTAATTTTGGACAGTCATAAGTTCCATTTTAAGCAACGTTAACATCGATTCTCTGCATATTGCAGTCACTTCTCAAGAGAAAGAATGTCTTCAGTACTCTTGTAAGACATTGTCACGACATTGTTGTAAGCATAAAAATATTTGAAGCTAGATGATTTTGAAAATCTGGACTATTCAGCCGTACAAACGAGATTCGCATTCACCAAAACATTGGGAACAAGACGGGTACAAAATTGACAGCAGACGAGTAAGTAATTCTACACACAACACGTCAGATGTTGAAACCGATTAAGAAAAAAAGATATTTTTTCGGGCGAAAAGAGGTAAAGTCGTGTGGAGTTTGAAAATTAAAGAATGTAAATAAATGAGAGTTAATCACTAATAACATTTGCTCTATAGTTATATTTTTACCTAAACAACGCTCTTATGGTGTTACGCTCGCAGTTTTGTTTATTATTAAGAGGAGAAACCCATATTTCGTCAAAAACTATGTTTAACTGGAAAACGAAAACCATTTTAAAAAGATTCGTTCAATCGAAATATACAACCGTATTTTGTGATCACGAGTGTACCTCTCGTCTAGCTGATTTTCATTAACGCTTTTATGCAGTATATACTAAAGAATTTAAAATATAATTTACTTTTTGTATACGATCCATAAAGTGGCACTGTTCAGTAGTCACTCAAATGTGTACCCACTAAATGCGCATGACACAACGTTTTTTTTTTAATACTTGTAAGAACTTTTAAATCGATTTGGCATTATGTTCGTCTTGGACATTACTTAATCTACGAATGTCTTATGTAGATACATTGCATGTGTAATGCAGTATTAGTGTAATTTTCAGTCTTCTCACTTCGATCCAAGAATTTTACGCAGCTAATAGCTGCCTCACGTTGTAAAAGTTCCTTTCGACCTCGAACATTTATAAATTCTAAATATTACAACTAATACATCAATGTTCAGCATGGAGAGCCGATGTCGTCTTAGTCCTCCTATATCAGACGAGATACTCTGTTTCGCGCTTCCACAAGTGTTAGAAACTAAGTCATCTAAATCTCTTGAAACGCATTCGCATTTCCTTTTATTATTTCCGTGTACATCCAAGACATCTTTCAAAAAATGTAAATAAAAGTAACGTGTTTCCCGACAACATTAACCCAAAGTAAGTGAAACAATACACATATTGAGCCCCAAATCATGAACATGCATTGAAAAGTAAAAATATCATATTTGTTTGAAAATTAATATGAAAGTTCGCTGTTTGAAAATCTTTTTGCATTCAAGCTGTTCACAGGCTAACTACAATGTTATTTACATTTACCTTTAAAAAAAACGAAACATTTTTATTACTTTACCATTGCTCGTAACAAAATCGAAGAAGGCATACTGATCCACGGACAATTAATGTCTCTCTTGTCTTAAGAATCCAATGCTTACTAGTGAATAACCTACTCTAATTCTGTCTAAAGACTACATTCTATGATACATCTTGGACTTCGCGGTTATCGCTGAATCACCAAAATAAATTATAAGTAATTATCTTTAGAGAACCAATGCAACGAGTTGAAATACCATTACATCTCTTCTCTTATACTTGTATCATTGAATAAACCTTCCAACTCCACCCAAACTGGATACAGATGGGTACGATTACTAGCTCTAAAAGCCAAATCATAGCCTTGACGATTATTGCCGTTCATGGAGTTAGCGAAACTTAAATTCTTTCAACACTTTTGGTTTAAAGTACTCCGTCCAGTCTCGCCATTATTAAGGAGAGGGCCTTTTATAAATGACGTTGGTAGGAAGCAATAATCGGGTTTTAAGTGGTGAGAGCGTTTGTACAGTAATGTCCAGAATGTGGCTTAACTCTTGGAAAAAATTACTCTGGCGACAAAGATAAACTCGTCGAGAACGATGAGGCGTGGAAATGCTTAAACAGGTGCAACGCCGTCAGTTGACAGCATAGCATACGTCGGGTGTACGTGCGCCGGCAGGCACATCGGAATGCTGGGAACAATAGGAGTTAAGAATATAGCCAGCCGAAGCGGAGTAGGGTGCAAGAAGAAGCAGGAACGATCACGGATGGGCGGGCCAATACTTCCTCACACAAGCGGAAATGATCACATAACCGCCAGTACCGCCAGTATTCCGAGCTAATTAAGAGTGTGGTGTGCTCGGATTCGGGAGTGTTCGGATTTTCCAAACAAATACACCGTACATATACAATTAATACCCGTAGGCATATCAGACTATAATACGTAGCATGCAATGTAAAAGAGTGACAACGTAGCGAAGCGATCACATCGCATCATCAAGCAGATTTAATGCCTTACGGCAAAAGAAGAATAACGATTTTACAAGTTCCTTTAAATGAAAATTACTGCTACATAAATGATGATATACATCGTAGTGATATACATCGTAATGACCAGTGAAATAAACGTTTCGTTTCAACTTTTGCTTCAATAATTAGTTGTTCAGTTCTACAGTAATTATAAAAACCTTTCTTTACACTACAAATATACATTTTAATTATTTTTAATATTTCCTCCTCTATCTCGAACTTTCTTCGGATTACTGAATTTGGGATTGGTGGGTTTCCGACTAGTGGGCGTCTACTGTATATACGCAAGCCCAGTGGATGCCTAGGAGGGCTACGATTCCTGGTAACACGCGCAATTGCCAGAACTGCTCGTCCAGAGAAGCGCGAGGCTTCGCAGCGCATCGCAGCTAGACTGGATTTGGTGTCACAACCACCGTCACCGCAAAGCGGGAGAGTGGAGTGTTTTTAACAGCTCCAGGGGTTCGCCAAACGTTAAGAAAAAACCGAATGGCAGACGGAGATCGTCAAAGAGACCTTAGAACTGGAAAGCAGTTGTAATATGTTTACAAATAAACCTGTATATTTGTGTTATTTGCTGGGAATTATTTCGCTACCACAACGCCACAATTATCTTCTTCGCCGTTGGGACCACCCTGGTAGCCCGCGTGTTACCAGAATCGTGTAAAGCAGGCACTCGCAAAATGCACAATATTGCAAATGGAAGGTGAGACATTCGTTGGGCATTTAATTGCCTAAAATTTCTGTTGTAGATCATGATAAAAAAAATACACAAAGTCATCATAACACACTCCTTACTATTGCAAATATAATCAAAATCTTCAATCCAATATTAGCATTCCTACGAATTTCGAAAAACCAGTAATTATGTCCATAAGGTATGACTGCTCTCTCTTTATATTAATTCAACTGTTTATGGTGGCAGCCAAATACCCGACAGAGCGTACTCGCAAAAATCTACCACAATTTCTCAAAAATTATCTTCTATCTTCATGATCTACCAGATCCTCCTGGCTTTGACCAACCTTGAAAAACGTAGACAAAACTGAACAGGTTGAGTTTTCTACCCGCAACACGTTACGCTATACGAACGAGAAAAACCCTGTCCCCACGGGTTACAAAGCTAGTACGGATCTAGCTCGGTGACCACTCCATCGCCAGGAGATAGACTGAGCCGGACTCCGGGTTAGGTTTAATACAAAAAGATTATGAGATCACAATTATTTATAAATAGATTAGAAATTGCGAAGCCTGCCGCTTCATTCACAGATCTCAGATCACTTCCGTAATAAAAACTGAAACTTAAAAACCTTCAGCTATTGAGTCTCACAAACTATTTGAAATACACAAACACGTGCGCGCGCACGCACACACGCGCGCGATCACACGCGCGCGATCACACGCGCGCGCGCACACACGCGCGCGCACACACGCGCGCGCGCGCACACACGCGCGCGCGCGCACACACGCGCGCGCGCACACACGCGCGCGCGCGCACACACGCGCGCGCGCACACGCGCGCGCGCGCACACACGCGCGCACACGCACGCGCGCACACGCGCGCGCGCGCGCGCACACACGCGCGCGCGCACACACGCGCACGCGCGCACACGCGCGCGCACACACACGCGCGCGCGCGCGCACACACACACACACACACACACACACACACGCGTATGCGCGCGCGCGCGCATACGTGAGGTGTTTTCACCACATTAGGCATTTGTATTTCTTCAACCTTGGCGACCGGTATCTAATGAACTATTATAAGCCTTCCTCGGGACAAAAACCTCGGGCATTTTTGGAAAAGACTCATTCATGATGGTATTAGTTTTATTTCCAATTCGCGACGTTGAATTGACGAGATAAAGCGACATTCATAACTGATCGTGTGAGGTCCGTAATAAAACAATACATCACAACATGAACTGATGGAAACTACAGAAATGATATACACATATCAAAGTAAGGGGTTCCATTTTATTTAATATCGCTATGTATAAGTATACTGAAAAGAAAACACGGACATAATAGAACATTAACATACATTCAACAAACTGAGATTTTGGTCGATGAGATGAAACACAAACATTTATGTGACTGGTGCAGTAATACAACAGGACCCATTACTTTCCTTATATACCTCATTGATATCCAAAATGCGAGAAAACATCGTTAATATTCAGGGTAAGTTTCAGTGTTGTTGGCAGCGAATGAATGAAAATATGTTCTTACGAAAACATGATGGCACTTTTTGTAAATTAAGAATGATAGAGGAAACAGAAGGTGTAAAAACCGTGGTTTATATTTCAGTGTTAAGTAGTATTCTGTGTACAAAAAATCATTCTAGAACTGAAATGTCGGAGATTATTTCCAATTGAATGCATAGATACACGAATGTTACGCCAAAAAGTCAATAGACTGTTGTTTGCGAAGATTTCTGAAGATCAATTCCAAATTTTGTTTATAATGAAACAGGAATAGTTTAAGAGATATCGGAGATATAGCAGTGGAAGATTTTCAAATACGTCGAAAACCATAAGAAAATCATTTTTTGGAAACGAAACTCTGAATGCTTCTGTAAACCAAAAGCAAAAGAGCGAAAAAATACGTAAAGACAATACGTACAACATACTGCTCTTTAGTTATGGAGTGCCTATTTGTCATAGACGTGAGTAAAAATTTCATTCTAATTTCGCAGAGAATAAAAATGAAGTTTTACAATCTACTCGCTTTACACTTTCTGAAACGAATTTTCCGTCGATGGAGATGTAGGCGGAAGTATCAAATAATTCCTAGGGATTCATACGATAGCTCTTCTAGGGAGAGATTTTCTGCGCCAGAGCATACTCACATCATGACGGAATGCAATTTCTCTCTCTATTTTCTCACAGAAAGTCAGTACCCATCTCGGTGCAATGACCTGGAGAAGCCAAGACCTAGATATTCTCTAGGCCAAGGCGAGCAACAAGTCCGAGTTTCTGTGTGCTCGCTAAAACTCAGTATCCACCACTGACTACCTGGAGCTGATGCGGGCTGTGCTTTCTTCCAGAAGATACCCGCATCACATCTTAAATGCACAATTTCCCAGTTTGTGTCCGCGCAGAAACTTGGTTTCGACCACTGTGCACCGACTTCCAGTTGATTGATTGATTGATTCATTCATTCATTGATTTTTTCGTATTTCCGGGCGCGTCAACTGCTTTGGTCATTAGTTCCGATAGTGCAGTGTATGTTTTTTCTCGGGAGATGGCGTTTATTTTCCCCCGCTGGATGGCGAGTTCCGGCGTCGACCTACCGTCGGCTAGAGGGGTTTCCCCCTAACCAGGACTCTCTCACCAGCGGGGGCACCGCCCCAGCCGGGACAAACTCTAAGCTCCCGACCGGTCTCCCGGAATATGCTGTAGAGTAGTGCATGTTAATGTGTGTGTGTGTGTGTGTGTGTGTGTGTGTGTGTGTGTGTGTGTGTGTGTGTGTGTGTGTGTGTGTGTGAGAGTGTAAGGGGAGAGGATAGGACAAGGAAGAGGAAAGAGAGATCGCACGCGGTCCGTGGCCCGTTTGTTAGGGTACTGCTCCGGCATTCGCCTGGTGTTGATCGGAGAAACCACGGTAAACTACCGATCAGAGCAGCCGGCGACTTCCAGTTGATGTGGGGGTGGGATCAAGAGTTTCAAATTGAACGGCACTTTTTTTCTCACGCAGGATACCCTCTTTGCTCGCCCGCCCCCTCCTCTCTCAGTCGCCACTCCCTTCGAACAGGGGCTGGACCGGAGCACAATAGAACGAGGAGCGCACACGCTCGGGTCACGCAACGCTCAACACGCTCCTCCGAATTAATTTCCTCCTTCTCCTTAATGAAGGATTTTATCTAGGCGAGGAAAGGCTAATTAAATTTTATGGCGGGCGATAATTTCCCCTACGGCAATGTAATCTTGCTTGAAAAGAATTCTTACATTATTCGTTAATTGTTAACTTCGGGAAATGTTTTTTCCGAAGAATTTCTGACTATTCTTAATTTGATGCCCCGTCTTCCGACATGGAACTTCACGTTGCAGCTCTGATAGCTACTACGATTTGGAGGGACGCTCTTTATGTTTGTTTTTATGCTCTCTAATAAAAAAAGAGCAGAATAGCGCTCAAGAAGGCGGTGTGAACAGAAGTCGAAAAACCGTCGAAAGTAACACAAAATATTGTCGTATCTCTTATTAAACAAACTCGCATTTTGAATCAAACCTTCTACGCTCATCTGCGAAAGAAATTTCGCATTTAGCCGCAAAAACTCATTCTTTTTATAACTTATGATAACGATCTTAAATAGACTCTGATGACTTTTTTCTATTATACAAGGCATACATGAAAACAATGTGCAAAGAAATTTTGTACAGACATCATAATTACAATTCTAGAAGAAAATTCTCCACAGAAACAGAAAATCACTTAAATGATTTTGACCTTTGAGTTAATTTTCACAAGCACTCAACCTATTGATGGAGAAAATCGACACGCAAAATCCATATTTGAGGAACAATTTAAAAAATCAATTCAAAAAAGCTTTTTAAAAAAACGTAAGAACAGACAGAAGAGTATTAATGGTTGAAAAGTACAAACAGCCAGGAAATTTATGTTCAAACGTTTCAGAAGGATTTGATGTTCGATGATATGAATATCTCGTAAGCCGGTGCACATATGCCAATCCACCACGCGGAACTTCAACAGCTGTTGCAGCCCGGAACACGCACATGGAGCTAGCGGCGCTGGCGGCGGTGGTGGCGGCGCTGGCGGCGGAGGCGGCGGCCACGAGTGAAGCAGGAGCGGCGGGGGCGGGGGCGGGAGCGGGAGCGGGAGCGTGGGCGGGGCGCGAGAGAGGGACGGGGTGGGAGCGGAGACGGCCACAGCCTGCGCAACGATCGCGGATGTGTGTGTGTGTGTGTGTGTGTGTATATATATATACACATATACACACACAAGAGTAAGAAGAATTTGTAGACAGGCCGCATCCCAAAGCCGAAATAGGTGAGATATTTTAATCTATAGTCAACTGTAAAAGAATTAGTGTCTGACTCTAGCTGCACCAGCTGGAGGTGTTGACTCATATAATCCGAGCGTGAACACTGAAATCCTCGCATAAACGAAATAATGTTTGTTTATTTCTTTTTTCTTATTTTTCCCCAAAAGGTGCCGAAAAAGTGCTCAGAGTGGGCAACTCCAGTGCCGTGCCGAAATTTTTTTCCAGTGACAGATGCAAACAGCAATTGTAAAACGACCATCTGGAATTATCACGAGTTGCACCGATAAAATATAGTGTATGGTTTATTTGAAAAAACGAAAACAAATAATAATGGTTTGAAAAAGACAAATTGAACCCCCCCCCCCAAAAAAAAAAGAACACAAAACTCACACACCACTGACGAAGAACCAAAAATAAAACATATCGTAATCAAGATAACACTTTTGCCATATTTTGACTCTGGAGATTCAGTTAATAGCAAGTAAAAGCAAAAGATCAATTAGATACTCAGTTGCCATTCGAATGAAATGTTAACGAATACGACACAACGTAACTCTCTGTAGCACTCGGCGATTTTTTTTAAAGAAACATTAGGGGGAAATGTATCGTTAATTATTTTTCTACTGTAAAACACGATATTTTCAGGAGAATTATTTTCCAAAGATAATTCGCCAAACCTCTTTTCTCGTATTAAAACTTGAGATTATTTTTAAAACTTCTTTGAAAGACCTCTTGATTGTTCGAATCATATGACTTCCTACCTCTACTCACTGACCAGGCAATACTTAACGAATACAAATGAATATATTGAAAATGATCGTATTTGTCTATCGTCGAAGAACAAATATCTGCTACCAGTGAAAAATACACTATAAGAATTAGTCCAATCCATCCAAAAATTTTATTCCATTCAATGTACATTTGATTTGTGGCGACGCGACGGTGTAACAGCGGTGAAATATGTATTCTTAACTACCAAACTTCTATTGCAGATAGTTAAATGTATAAATTAAGAAAATACTTCAATCACAAACATCTACGATTCAAAAGAGAGAGGAAAATGGGCCACAGAAAGTTAAGTCCATAAGTGTGTGCTGCACTCAACATCCATAAACTGTGTCAAAAAGAGAGGATTCAAACAAGGAAGGTTCATTATCCAAAGCCCAAAGAAATTCCATACTGATCGAATTTCATAACGAATCGGTATACGGTAATCTTCCCAGTCACAAATACCTTTTGGCGTAGAACCAGGTAATAAAAATAGAAATGACGTCATATCGCAGTAACGTTTTCAAAATTTTCTCAAAAATTGCTCCATTTTTATTTCTGTTTAGTTGTTTCCTCGGAGCGCTGGGAATTAAAAATGTTTTGATTTTGGGATTACTTTACATAAAGTGTAAACATTTTTAAAATTTCCTCAAAACTTACTCGATTTTTTTCTTTGTTTTTGGTGGAAGGAGCAAAAAACAGTATGTCGAATTTTCGTTGAAATGTCCAAATTTTTGAACATTGCATAAGTTCAGGATTTTTTCTACGCTTTTATTGCAACTATGGTATTGAAAATCGAATAGTATTAATGAAATCTCATGAAAAATGAATCATGAAAGAGGATCCCGTTTCATTTTTCGAAAATTAGGGCTAGACCCATTATTCTTTTTGCCTTATTTTAAAAGAAACGTTTAAACTAAATTATTCGGGGAACACTATAGTTTCAAAACTTGCAACAAAAATTGAATTTCTAAAATACATTATAATAGAAATATTTGTTTTATGAAATAGGTTTTCTAAGAAATCAACTATTTAAAAAAGATCGAGTATAATTTTCTAAAACTCGTAGTAGTTTAGCGTACACTTAACAATTTTCAAAATAATCCCCGCGCTTTGTTTTACATTATAGAATTAAAATGCGGTGATAGGGAATTTTGAAATTCTTAGAATTTTTCTTAATGTTGACCAGTCGACGTTGACGGAGCGGTAAGGAGACTTTACCTTAATGCTACAAGGTATCTACAATCTACAAAATTGTCCATTCAACTACATTACACCATGAATGATTATATATGAATTAGAAAAATGAATGAAATAAGTTATGATTCTTCAGATGAATTCTAATGACACTAGTTACATGTTTCAATATATTTCACTTCAGCTCTCAGACCAATGATCCTTAAATACTGAATTACCGATGTTACATACAACGTCTTAGAAGGTATTCGTAATACACAGTGCACTAACATTGCAGCTATTTCATTTGTTTTTACATGTGTTTATATTTATTTCATTGATTTTGTGAGTGTTTTAAACCCAAATATTTTGACAATAGAAGGTGTAATCCATTACCACACGAAGAGAGCGATACAACACTACGGTTCTTTGGAACGATATCGTAACTATAGCACCATACTAATTTGAGAATGAACACTCCTGCGTGCGCGAGTACTAAGGAAATATTTGCCCCCAACATGAACCAAACATATTTCTAACGCTGGAAGGTTAAGAATGAGATCCAAGAATCTTCTTTTCTAATTTGGTGGGGATTATATTGTGTTTAGGAGGGCATAAATTAGTACGTTCATTAATTAGTACGTAAAGCGTATCTTTTATGGTGGTGGTGTTCCACAATTGAATGGTAAACATCAGGCGACGGAACTACACATCGCCTTGCAGGTTTTACCAACAAGGAATCTCCCATCAGCAAGGCCCTACCAAAGTCCCTACCAGGGCCTTTCAACTCCCACAACACGTGGAGACCATCACAGTGGCGTGTTCTCCTCTAGCAGCTTCGTACAGGAACTGAAATACGAACTGCTACCAACGACACTTAAAATTACGCAGGCCTGCTGTGTGGGTTCACAGGTCGGAAGTAAGCGCGGGTTGTACAAAAGATAGCGCCGATCTTCGCGCTTTCTTCAGCGTTTCCTTATATATCTATATTACGAATAAATGAACATTTAGAAGATTGTTTTCCCATTTTCTCACAAATTAACCAACTTGTATGTGCAGAAGTTGACGAGCCTTACTTACAAGTGTACCCGGGGACACTAGCGCTCCCTGTAGTATCACCATCTAGCCTGTAAGTATCACCATCTAGACCTAGACCGTACAGGAACAAGCTCGAAGCTCGCGACTTGTCTCCCGGCATGTGAGGTAGTGTAGTCCATGTAAATAAGGAGCGAGGATACAAAAAGAAAACTGTAATTTCACGTGGACAATCGAAGAAGAAGAAAAAAGATTTACCCTTGACTACTGCTCGTTTGTTTATGTACTGATCCGGCATACGCCCGATGAAAAAAATAAACACGGAAAACTATCGATCAGCGCAGCCAGCCGCTAGGATTCTTATTCTGACAGCGAATGAACTCGACCTACCTATCTAGCTAGTGTCGAAAATCCTGCTAAGATCGGGACTCGAGCCGCGGACCTGCTGATCAGAGGCCCTCCAGTGACACTAGTTGATGCCCTGAGCCACCTCGGTCGGTGTGTGTGTGTGTGTGTGTGTGTGTGTGTGTGTGAGTGAGAGAGAGAGAGAGAGAGAGAGAGAGAGAGAGAGAGAGAGAGAGAGAGAGCGGGGGGGGGGACAAAACCATCGCATAGAAAACGATAAATGAAGGAGTATCACAGGGTTCAACATTTATCCAACGAAACAAAACAAAACAAAAGAACAAAAAGAGGGGAAAAAACTAGTGTTGTTAACACGTGTTACTGGTCGTTCCACCTCCCCATCCCTAAACGGGCCTTAATTCAAAGCCGGCGGCCTGCAGGAGCGCTGCGTAACATCTCCCTAATCGTGTGGTTCCGGCGCGGGGTGCTTATCGCCCTTATCCTCCGAAGGCCATCTGCTGCCCTGCTGCGCCCGCCCACGCGCCCGTGCCCTTGGGCGAGCCGCCCAGCCCCGCCGCTCCCACCTGGCACCACGTGAGGCCCACGTGCGCGACACGAGGAGCGTCCAAGGGCGTCGGAAGGATTTTCCTAAGGATGAGCCAAAGTGACAGCTAGTGCTGGCAACATAACTGAAGTTTCTGAGCTCGTTGTGTCTCATTCGACTCCCTTCCTGCATTCGTTCGTTTTGCATATGTAGAACTTGCAAATGTCTTCGCCGCTTCCTTTTGCGATGTCCTCGTCCGACGAAAATATAGTGCGCCACGAGAAATAATTGAAATTAGGAAGTGCAGTGTTATGTGCTGTGTTTCTATAAACACTGTGTTTCTATAAACTATATTTCTACAAACATTACATTGAATTTACTTTTTGTGTAATCAATTTTATGTTTATTTTAAAACCAAGACAAATTTGACATCCGTACTGGTGCTCTTGAGGGGCGAACTGTGATTCAAAGCTTTCTATTTACATTCGTGACAGATTTCTTTTACTGATTGTGAGAGAATGTTAAGAGATTTTTCACATACGTAATAACATTGAAATATTTCCTGGACTCGCGTACATGCATATACCTCAGCGAAACACTTCATGGCTTCTGCATAGTGTGTATTCACAGGAGCCAACTCCCAAAACGTTACGAAAAGGCGTGGATGAACAGCTGTCGCGGTAGAGGGATTGTTCTCTGAATTACATGTGATGTTCACTTGTTTTCAACTGTCACTTTGTTTAATTCTTACGTAAATTCCTCTATATTTCAGGCGACTCAAGAGAACATCGACGTTGAAAGGCACAATATGGTAATAAAATAAGAATAAATTCACATCATTCCGGACTGATAAAGATTTGATCAGAATGATCTTTTCTGATCAAATCCTAATCTAATACTTGACCATAAAAGATTATTCGATCAGGCATAATAGGATTTAATATTAACTCAATAAAAAACTAAAAATTACAATATTCTTTTTTAATTAAAGAAGCTCGAGTAAATAAATCAAAATATACTTTTTTTATAACATTTTGTGGGATAATATAATTCACCCTAAACAATGTTTTCAATGTCGGCCCAGTAGCTGAAATCGCTAAGGCAGTAGTGTTGTAGCGATCACGATTCGAGTCCCGCCTCGGGCATGGTTGTACTCGTGTTCGTTCTTTCACCCCTTATCACCGTTTCGTTTCATCTTCATAGTTACCATACGTTAACACCAATAGTGGTCGCTAATGACCTAGATGTTGACACTACATGAGTGCGTCACGAGAAGCAGAGGCTGCCGAAGTATCCCGTGCGACTAAAGAGAACTTCGACGTTAGGATGCCCAAAATCATAATAAAATATGAATAAATTTATCTCGAATAAATTTTAATCCGATAATTGACCAGAAAAATCCTTCAGATACCAAAAATATTAAACCAGGCAATGTAGTCACTACACTTCAAAAAAACTACAAACTACAATATTTATTCCAAATCAAGAAGCATGAGTTAAATAAATCAAAATCTCCATAACATAACATCGTGTGTGATAATATAATCTAATCTAAACATATGGTTGCCATTGTTTTAAAGTTTTCATTGATCAAAACAAATTCTTGTTACAAAGTTTGACAGCCGCGCGAAGTAGTGGTTCCAAGACACTCAAGGAAACTGCGTCGTAGGGATTCAAAATAAAAGAAAATGTAAGTAAATTCATCAGAGGGTCTTTAATGAATGTGTCTCAAATCAAAATGTCTTAAATTTATGGGTCATAAATTAAAATATCTTAATCCAAAATTCGACCAAAAAATTCGTATGTAGCCCCTAACACTAAAACATGAAAGTACCACAAACTACAATATTAGAACGTCAGAAGCTCGAGTAAAGGAAACGAAATCCTTGAACATCGTGTGTGATAATAAGTATCCATTCAAAATAAATGGTTGCCATTATTTTAAATTCTTCATTAATTAAAGCAATTTCCAGTTAAAAAGGTATTGAAAACGCATTTGTAAGCGGACATCCGCGTGAACAGGTTCAGACAGCCGGACGCGTTTGTAACAAAAAACAAATATAACTTCACCAGTCAAGGTGTTTCCCGTAAGTGGCTGGACTAAACCTCAAAACCTCAACGATCACTCTAAAATGTAGAGACCGTACGCGCGGCGTTGTTTCAATTCCTCTCGCACATTCTTCAGTCTAGAATCTGGGCATCTTTAACTTCGACTGAGCAAAAAGTGCTTCTATTATAACTTCTAATGTCTACATTTGACTATTATAACGTCTAATGTTTTCATTTGACTTTTGCATTCTACTTTAAAGAAATCCTTCGAAAGAAACTCTTTCGTCCACTTCTAACTTTCCAAGAAAAACTATTTGATTTTCCATTTCTGGCTATTCCAAACTTTTCCAAAAGAAACCATTTGAATGTCCATTTCTAACTTTTTCTTGTCCTATATAAAACGGAGCTATTTTAAGACGGATAGTGCTCTGTCGGCTTGGACAATTTGCCTATCCTGAGAAATTTTCACTTTGATGGTTTTTTAAAATTTATTTATTAATTTATTATTTATTATTTCATTATTTATTGCTGTGTAAATAATTCAGTTTATTAAGTTTTTCACATGTATTTGGATATAAATATACATATTTTTAAGTTAATATTTGAAGACGATGATGATACCTGATTTCTTAGTATACCAGAGTCTGTCAACTGGCTGCCATCCTGTACATCAGTGCTCCTCAGACGGTGGCAGACTTGGTGAGCCTTTTCCCAATGCTTATTATTGTAGGGCGCCATGTACCCTGCAAGGGGCATTGCCTAATGGTCCCATTGCAAAATTAGAGTAGCCGATTTACTGTATTTAATGAAAATTAGTTCTTGACAATAAAGACTGCAGCCAATGGCGTAACGTTCTGGCCAGTTTACTGGCGGGCGGGTACAAGAGGGCCTATTTTAAGGGATATTTTTTATTATTAAAGGTAGCAAACCCTACTTGTGTTTGCTATACACTTTTATAAAGGGAGATCCGTATACAAGTTTTGCTGACGGGCCTGCACTTATTTCTTTACGGAACTGAGGCACATCTAAATAAAGAATTGCTCGACAAGAATGAATACCAAGCAGAAATACCCCCACTCTCCACTCTGACAGTGAGCGGGGCTGACCTGGCAAAGCCTGCCCCCATTGAATGATCAGCACATCGGAGGAAACCGCGGATGCCTTGCGCACGCTCCCCTCCAAGGATTTACTTAAAGGCGCAGTCATCTCACCTCATGTATCTACTCTGAGGGGAGGGAACCATGATGCGGATGTAGCTATACCCGGAGCCGACCAACACGTGAGTGATGCAGATGGCAACACGCCTGTACCACCCGCGCCGAGAATGGACATCCCACCAAAGGTACCTTCACCTATGGTGATGATAGCAACTACACGAGGATCCTACTTACATGAGGGAGTGGAAAATGGAAACACCCCGAGAGAGCAATACTCCATGCAGAATGCGGCAGGTAGGGACCACTCTTACCAAATTCCTGAACCTCTCCTCCACATGAACAACCACGCATCTCCATTAGGGGAAATGCCACGGATACTTACCACTATAACCCCGCGCCCAGAACCCCCAAAACAGATCCAGAAGCATAGAATAGTAGAAAATGTAGAGCAAGTAATTACCGATGAGGGCCCGTGTTCTGGGTAGTCGCGCCCTACCCATAGAGTTAAAGATGGCAGAATACACTTTCTTCATTGCGACCCTTTAGCCACCTTCTAGACTGTGAGGACCCCAGGTGCCTTGCGGACCTAGTTGGTACTGCAGAAGTAGCAATAATTAAACACCCCCCCTGCCACCCATGTGAAGCTCCCCGCTAGCAAAGGGGTACCGCCAATGTCATCAAAGAAGAGGCGCGACACAAATCGAAACTTAGCGATTGAGTTCCCGGTGAGAGGTTGTTGTTTTTTTTGTTTGTTTTTTTTTTCGCCAATATCTCAACAATGCACGTGCAACCCACAGGCAACCATATAAGTGCTGAGGGGTGCTCGGTACTCTACCCATGTTCCACCTACACAAGCGGCAGTATTTGAAGTTGTGTTATGCGTGAGTCATGAACTTCGCAATCTTCAAGCAAACCTGTGACACTTCTCATACATACTTCGCTTTTAACACTCACCAGTTTAATTCTGCACTTTACTGAATACGATGCCGTATGTGAATTTGTGCTAAAAATGGGGGTAGGGAGCTGAAAATAACGAAAAATCCTAGTTTTCAAATCAAATTCCCATTTGTTTGTTTTTCCCCTCCAAGGATTCCAGGTTCGTTGGCGACCCTGATATTCACATGCCAGTAACTTAATTTGGAATGTTGGCTACTCTTTTGACTTTTAACACAGAGGATATCCTAAAGTGATATTCTTTTAAAACCCATTTTCAAATTTTCCACTAATATCCAGCTTGCTTCCTGTTCTCTTCCATAATTTTATTTTTCTTCAAGTTTAAAAAAATTAAGGATTGAAAATCCTTAATTCCTTTTTTGGTACTTCTTCGACATCTTTAGTGGTTTCATTCCTCTCCACTGCTATTTTTTTTCTTTTTTTTTTCTTTCTGTGACTTCTTGTCTGAGATTCTAAGCGACTCTGTTTTACCTCATTTTCAAGGATTCAAGGAAGTTTGATAGGAATGATGCAATTTTCTTCTTGCCCATAGAACAGTCAATTAGAAATACAGAAGCACTCATGCAGAGGGATAGAATAGAGAGTAATTTTGAACAAGAGAAACTCGCCACTCTGCATTCTTCCAAGTGTAGAACTGATTGGTGAGCAGAATGACAATGATTATTACAAAAATGTGAACTCTCAGCATCGTAGGCTTTCACGGCCAGAGTCAATATAAGTGGAATTTTCTGGGCTGGTACGCCATGGAACAGTTGAAGAGCCAAACTTTTCGTCCGGATGCCAAACGTCTCTGCGGTGGACAGCTTCAGTGACGACAGCGTCGTGGGCGTAGTATCAGGGTCGGCGGCTGCCTAGCGACTGGCCCGTCGAATGAGCCAGTCGCTAACCAGCCGCCGACCCGGATACTACGCCCACGACGCTACCGTCACTGAATATGTACACCGCAGACGTGGACGAAACATTTGGCTCTTCAATGCCAACTAGACCACGACCTACCAGCCCGGAAAATTTCTCTTATAAATCTGAACACTCTTGCATGGACAGTAGTATAACAATCTAGGTCTTCTTTAAGTACTACACAAAATATTTTCTTGTCTGAATTTAAGAAAAAGCAGAGATATGGAGTAAAACATCCAAAAAAAAGGAACAAATAGATTCGCCAACGATTGAAAACTATAATGGCTCTCCAAATACAAAACTATAGGCGACGAAATAAATATATAGATGAATATTATAAATATATCTAGAAAAATCAAAATAATTGAAAAAAGACGACATTATAAACGTAATCTTCTTTTTCTTCAGGACCTAGACCAAGAAATTATATTTCACATAATAACATGAATTATGATGTAGAGAGAGTTTGTTGTATTACCAAAACAATGAACTCAAGCAACCAAAAGTTCTTCTGCTTTTCCATAATATTTTCGATGATTAATCAGGTTTGATGCTTTTGAGAAATATATTAAATTCTAGAGTTAAATTGCTTAACTTAACATTTCATTTTAAAAATGACAAACTACTTCATATGAGTGTTTCCACAAACATGGTATATTTCCTTTAAGTTACTTCTGCCTGAATTTTGATTGCCTCAATATTGAAACGTCTCAGTATTTATATACCACTGTGTAATTTTTTATATATTACAGGTGGCAATAATGTGCTTGTTTAATATACCTAACTTAATTGTAACTAAATTTGGGTTTAAAGTGTTGCACAAATAGGTATATGTTTATGACTGAAATGTCAGTACTTGCAAGTCAAGGTGTACATGCTGACATACTATTTAAAGAATTATTTTTGTAATATCAGTAATACTGTTTTATTAGTCTATTAATAAATGTATACCTCTTTGGATGATCTGTCACTTTAAAACTAGAAAACATTACCAGTAATACAGAATGGTGCCTCCGGAGCGCATCGTTTTTTGTGGAGCAGATCCCTGTATTGCCCAAATAATATTTGACTACGTAACAGATAACGGTTGACGAAGAGGGAGTTCCATTATCCAATCTATTTATTTATTTATTTATTTATTTATTTATTTATTTAGTCAAAAACTATGTGACGTATGGAGGAGAAAATCATCAGCGCACGGTTTATTGAGTTTCAGAATCCCTTCTCAGCAATTTAATTATTAATAGTTGAAAGATGAATAATAATAACAATTTTTAAAAAACGAGAGATTAACATTTCAAAAACTAGATATTCTCGTTGCCGAATTAGAGAAAACTTATTTGTAACGGTAAACGAACGAACGAACGAACGAACGAACGAACGAACGAACAGATTTGATTTCTCTGTATTGCTAACAAAATAAAAACTCACTCTAAGCTCTACTACCACTACAAGAGACTCTCCACATAAAAAGAAACTTAAATTGCTTAAGTAGCAATAAATAAACGTAAATAAATAATTTGAATGAAAAGTAAATATAATATAAACCAAGTTAAACACATTTCTAAGTTAAACCGCATTAATATACTAAGTAACTGTTTTATTAATAAATTAATTAAATATTTCACACATATTTATTGTATAGTTTTTCAGTAACTACATTTTGTTTGACTTGTGTTCACTGACTTGAAAATAAAGAATTACAAAAGCATACCTCCGAAATTAATAATGTATCCAAGCGCTATCTCATGAAAACTGGTGTACAGCTCGGAAAATCAATTTGATCTTTTTGTACACGTCAGGAGGTCATTACTTCGTCACGCAACACCGCTTCCGTACACCACACACATCGAAGATTTCTTTGGTATTCTGATATCGGCGGCCTCTAATTTCCAATTTCACGGTTAAGCAGGAGAAAATTATAGCGCAAGCGTAGTCCGTAAGAAGTTCTTCGCTTGGGAATTGCTTTACGGTAACGTATCTCTTGAGCACATTCTGTTTTTCCTTTATATTGTGACACGGAGATCGTAACTTCCTTCAGGGATACTCGTTAATAACACATTCATAAAAAATTGTGCGCACAGCCTTTGACACAACATAACATTAGATATCGAAGATAACCTGAGAAACCACAAATGGAAAATTACGGAAGTATTTGAGTACGATATTCAGTTTTGAGAAATATAACACAAAATGTAAAACTGAAGGGAAAATATCAATTATTTTTGCCAAGAAAAAATTTAAATTCG
Organism: Teleogryllus occipitalis; assembly: GCA_011170035.1. Lineage (NCBI taxonomy): Eukaryota > Metazoa > Arthropoda > Insecta > Orthoptera > Gryllidae > Teleogryllus > Teleogryllus occipitalis. The sequence continues at coordinate 185,875 of BLKR01002356.1, forward strand.
ACCGTTACAAAATTGGTGTTAAAAAACATTAAAACAACACCGCGAAAAACTTCCAATAACATTTTTGTCCGATAACCTTGTTGTAAACCTCAACCATTTAAAATTGCAATTAAGTACTCCGCGTTGCACTAGTTTTAAACAAGGCTCACTAATTCCAATCAGCTTTTATGTAGAAAAGGGTATGAATCTATTCGCAGTGTACTTTCACCATAAACTGCTGTGCCCCATCCCGAACGGCCGATTCTTCCAGCTACACCTTGTTTTTCCTCAACCTACCCTGACTCTCCTGCCTTGTTTCTGCCCCTGCTCAATACCTACTTATTAAGTATTAGTAGATATTGGACTTATGGTCTTCGATAGGTTGTGGTTTACATATGCTGACGTCACACATCGAGTTCTGGGAACCGACATTTTAGCAGGTATTGCCCCGTCCCTTCCCGGCCTAAGTGAACCCGCTGATGCAAGCCCCACTATGCCATGCATCATCTAGCTCAAACATTTGTTACGATTATCGTTGCTATGGCAGCTGAAAACAAATGCATTGTTGCCAACTATCGGCAAGCTCCTAGACATTTTGATCTTCACTCATCAAAACCTAATTCAAGATGAAACTGAGATCTTATGTCGATTGTAAGTTTTCTCGTTTAGAGTCCTTGTTTCATTTTTCTTAAAACAATTGCATTTTATTAACACAAACATTTTTTAAGGATTGACGGTATTAGTATTGATGGAAATCCAACTCCAGCCGAAGCTGAAATTCTTCAAAAGTTTATTTTGTGATGGAACATAACAGAAATTATTCCGTAATCCCACGGAGTAAGCAGAAATTTACGGCGGTTATTAGTATCCACGTTATAGGATGTTTACGGCGACGATCAAAAGAGTCGGGAAATGAACACGTAATTTTGAACGGGCGATGGGATTGCTTCGCCGATGCTGTCACGGGGCTGCGGAGACAAGTGAAATGTCACGTTTCTTATGTAGAATGATCTGAAAAAAAGCAGAGTTTGGGCACAGAAAGGACGTCGAAGCTGACGCTTGCGCAGTATATCGGAGTAATGTCAAACGCAGGGATTATAGAGAGAGCCCGTAGCCACCCTCAGATTCTTTGGGGCCTTTGGGGCTTTTTTTGTAAATACGTTATTTGATACCTATTCACACTCAATATTCGCCCTTTACATAAAAAGTGCGTTTAGCTTTTGTACGACAAATTATTGTATGTCAATGAGTTCAATACTGCAGACTCGAATACACTTATAATTTCAAACTCAGAAATTGAACCTCTTCCCAAAAATATCACAATTCCTTTTTTAATACAAGAATATTCAAATTAAATACCATTTCTGCCAGCAGTTATATTTCAATATGGGTCAACCGACAGTTTGAACGTTTCATGTACGTTGTAACCGTTTTCATGATCTTTCGTGATCTTTCATATACGAAAGGAGTGGGTGATTCGATTTTTTTGTAACAAACTAGTACTGAAACTGTTGTAAATAATATGACGAGACTCATGAAACAAGGAATTGGGTGTGCCAATTGATTCTCTGTTAATTATTTATGGGACTCCTTGCCTTCAAGATTGTAAAAATACCTTGTACTAAGGGTTATTTGAAATCTCTAAATTATGTTTTAGCAGGAATTTACAGTGATATAAGACTGCACTGTGGATCGATGACATAAAAATTAGGAAGGTTTAAGTTATGTTAAATTTGTTTGATTACATAAATAGATAATTTAATAAAAAATATCTTATAGGCATATCAATATATTTACATAATATATTTACAGATAAATTTTATTTGTTCACATGAACTACACGTTTGTTCTTTCGACAGAAAGATGTTAATAAATTTATCTGAAGGAATATGTAGCCTTGTTGATTTTTTATTGTAAATAAGAAAACAAAAAATCTGGTTAGTGACGTAGAATGTTGAGAGGAGAAGATATCAATTCTGATTATTTTATGGTACGAGCAACATGGCTCCGTGGAAAAGAACGAATAGAAAAGGAAATATTTGGAAGAAACAAGTAACATAGAAAGTACATTTATTAAAAGAAGAAAGTATATCATACATCTCTAAAAAGCTCCAAAATAAAAGAAGAATACCTTTAAAAAATGCTCGAGACTCTCACAGAAAACAAATTTGATTTTAAAAGAAAATTAGCAAAAGCAAAAAAAAATTATTAAAGAAGCTTATCTAAAAAGCTGGGATTGTTACATCAGCTGTATTGAAGATGATGCACATTTATACAAAGTGTTGCTATCTTAATAAAGAAGAAAAAGACACAGCTCATATAAATTTTATCAAAGAACAAGACTGGTTGCAGTACTATAAAAATCTATGGAGTGATATGGAGGAGAAAGGAGACATCAAGAAAATTACGTACCAGATAATAGGCATACAAATATATTGATCCTGCAAATACGAATAATTGGAATGTGCATTTAAATTGAATAGAAATACAAAAGCTGCAGGAATAGGCAATATGAATTTTGCATTATTCAAATATGCCCTGCTTTGATATCACCGCTGTTGTACTTCATTAATCTATCCTGGAACTATTGTCGAATACCAGAATAGGAGAAAGTGGCTATTGTAAAACCCATTTATAAAGAAGGCAATAGATCAGTCTGTGGAAATCTGTCTGAGGAATACGTTTGTTACCTGCTAATTATGAAGTATATACAAGAACACTCTCCAAAAGAATAAAACCAATAGTTGACGCAATCACAGAACAACAAAATTGTTTTAGGAAAGGACAATCTTCAGATTTACACTCAAAATACTAATAGAAAGAAGAATAGAATACTATCTTGAAACACACTTAGTCTTTACTGACTACGTGGAAACGTTTGACAAAGTTAAACGATCACTGCTGTGAGAAATTTTAATAAAGAAGGGGGTAGCTTACCATCTCTTCCAAGTAATTAAATTCCTATATGCTGGAAGAAGAATATGTATCGACAGTGGTTTCAAAATCGGCAAAACTTTCCTGAATATAAACATTGGAAGTTCGACAGGGTTGTAGCTTATCAGCAACTTCCTTTAATCTAAACGTAGATGAAATGCTGAATGAATGGAACTGTTTTGACTCGCGTGGTATTGAGACATCAGAACACTGTTTTATAAATTCCATCTTATATGCGGACGATCAAGCTTTGATTGCTGAAATAGAAGATGAACTTCAGCTCAATATTTACAAGGTCAGTAAAATAACTCCTTTTTTGAATACGAGTACATTTACGTTTCATGTAGGATAGCATATTGCAGCAATACAGTATCCATGGTAGAACACAAACTTAACGTCACTTATACGAATTAATTCAGTGATAGCCAATATCTATAAGTACCATTTATCTATAACTATCTATAACCAAGCTCAATATCTATAAGCACATACCTACTCAGCAAAATAGCTAGATATTATAACTTTGAAATATCCACATCTAAAATCCAAATTACGGAATTTTGCTGAAAGGAACCAGTGAGATCTAAGATAGTGGCAGAAAACCAAGTTCTGAATGAAGTAAGCAATTTTAATTATTTAGGAAACAATAAATAGTACCACTATGACACAAACGTAGAGAAGAAACTCGCGATTCCAGCTAATGAGTAAAACCATAAATCGGTATGTAGTATACAAACGATATTTTACATTTCACCTAGGGTGGCATGTTACAGAGATGCAGTTCAACCAGAATACGAACACTTGCAGAAACTTTTACAACTAATTTTTTAAGTAAAACGACGTTCTGAATCAAGTCAGCAATTTTAATTATCTAGGACACAATAAATAGTACAACTACGATAGACGTAAATAAGAAAATCTTGCGGTTCCAGCTAACGTGTGGAACCATAAGGCAATATTTTACACTTTATATAGGGTGTCAGGTTGCAGTGATGCAGTGTTCGTGGTAGAATCATATCGCGAAGTATATGAAAACATTCTGTAATCATTGACTCCTTTAGGAGTGGATAATTATTTAAATATGGAATACTACATTGTCGTAGGTCATTCTAAATCACCCGTGGAAGTAAGTATATGAATGGAATATATATATATATATATATATATATATATATATATATATATTATATATATGGGATCACACGGATCTCACGCCAAGATTGGTGGCCCGATCAGCAGATAGCGCTGAGCGGAGAGCAGTTAGTGGTGGTTGAAAGTCTGTGACCAAGAGTCGAGCAGTCGAGTCCAGCGCCTGGTGTTACAAAGATTGTGAATGAAATTGTAACAGAGAACAGACCATAGCGGAAAACTAGATCTCCTTAAGTATCAGACATTATCATCATATTGTATGAACCTGAAAACAGAGAGCCCTCGTCCAAGTGGGAAGAGAAAATTCACGATACAATTTGAGATCTTAGGTTAAGATCATAGGTGTATCATCATATTACAACTAAGATCTTAGGTGTATCATCATATAATCACGAAATGGACAGATGTCTATTTTGTGAGGAATATTTGGAAAGTTTTTATAATGCAACGTTGGAAGAAATCCTACAAACAGTTTACGCGGTAGCGTTCTGCACAGACCTATAGAAATACAGACAGACGGATGTTTTGCCTTAAACTAATTTTTCGGTATCAAACTCTCAAAACGTGGACTGCGTTCACTACGTGTTAGAAGTAATTTTACATGTTTGATCAAGGTTTTTCTCGCTTTCACTCTATCAGAATCTCACACTACAATTTCTTTTCTATAGAAAAATCACAATTTTTTGTCACAGAAATTACATGACTGTCTTTACTAAGTATATAACGCCGTATATTACACAGGACCGTAAAATAACTATCTAGAAAATATATATTAAGGAGTTTGGGAGAGGAATTTGTGCTCCTAGAGGCAAGATATATAAATGGATATAAAAATACAAAATTAATATTGGCTAGGCTCACCGAACATCTACAAAATGTCTGCAAAACCAATTTCATTACAATCGAATCTGCTATGCGTCTGTATGCAGCTGAAATACGATATTCGATCTGTTGAAAAGTATGTCCACTTCATCAAGATATATACCATACCAATTAATTGCTAACAAGCACATTAACGCGCCATTTGCCAATTGAGAAAATCCTAGGATGAATATAATCCATAGTGCAGCCACTAATCCATAACACTCGTTCCTCGAAACAAAAAGTTCTATGTTAATTCTAGCGACTCCCAAAGCGATGGTATCTTCCACAGTCAATCCCACAAAGCCCAGCTAGCGTAATGCCGTCACTGGGTATCCCTCAAATCCTGGCACGCATGTGTCATACTTTCGGTTGACGTGAATCAATTTGGTGGAAAACAGTGCAAAGAATGAAGCAGTTTATCAATGTTGAGCCCTTTATTTCGCTGACTAGTTCGTCCCTGGTGATACCATGCGACAGTGGTTAATGAGATAAATGCGAAGTGATGGCTGCATACACGTGATATAGGAATTGGACAACCGTGGGCGGTGAACTCTCCATCCCACGCATTTACAAAACACGTTTTCGAAGTAGTTTTGCATATGAATCATTACAATCTGTACCTCTAAATACATGTCCATATGTGTATATACGATTCGTATCAAGTACTAAAAAATGCTTCGTTTCCTCTTCGTTTAAGCATTTGTACGGCTGAGCATTTTGTTGGGAAACGCTCCTTCCAACAGTTTCTTGGTCATTTATCTTCTCCTGTAATATCCAGAAGTTTGTTTAATTCTATGTGCTCCAAAACAGTAGTACTATCACCAGTAGCATGGTACTAGGAGCAGCCGAAGAAACAAATCTACTTTTTTCGGAGACGAACAAAAGAATATGCATATTTGTGACTTGACGGAATTCGATGCAAATTACGAATGAATTGTGCGCAGCCATACGATCGCACCCGATCTTACGCCGTTAGAACTCTAAAGCGTGGGCTGGCGGTTAGAATTCTGGGACACGGGAGGTTATTAACATCGTTGGAAAACAGCACAAGTCTACATCAGGACTTTAGGAAAAAAATGGTCTATGTTGACATACAGGTTAGCACGAAATCGAAAAAAAAATACAGTGTGTACCAAATACTACGGGATATAAGGCCAAAATGGTACAGAAGTTATTTATTGATAAAACTGACAGTCACATTATTTAATATTTATAAAATAAAATTTGTACAGCGTCTACTTTATACATTTATCACTTCACAACAGGTCTCGCAATCGTTTTCTGCCATCACGCCTTACTTCTAGTTGCTGTGACCAAGCAATGAAGTATGAAAAAACGAATAAAAGTTATTAAAAGAGATAGAGTTGCTTTACCGTATATGTTCGATCGTGTAAACGGCAGTAACATCACACTCCTTTCTTTTCCGATGGGAGCCATTATAAAGAGAACGTCCTCCCAATGGATTTCAGTACAAGAAATACATGTCTTAGTTACGCTCGTAAATTTATGGGCAAAATAGTTGTTTTGTGAATATCAAACAAAAAAGCGTGGGTATGTATTGAAATTAACTCAAATTCTTTGTAGTTTCGTTGATATAAAAATGTTTCGTGAAATTCTAAGTTTCATTCAAATTTAAGATGTAGTTTAAATATCCAATCCGTTTTTAATGACGTGTTTAAATCCATTAACGGTTAAATATTTGCATTAATTTTATATTTTAATTATATATTGTTGCAGACCATACCAAGCATCAAATGGAAAATAACATTAATTTTAACAGTGATATTCAATGTATTGTATACCATTTGGACTGTATAATTGCAGACAACTTTTAACTGTATTGTACCGCCGCTTCTGAGTCTTATGACCCACATCTCGTTCAAGTCAGGTTTCCCTGATCCTTTGAGCAAAAGCTGAGATGGCCCCTTGTTTTTCTTCTGGACGTAAACATAACTTAATTAACTGAGCATGTCTTCTAGAACTTAGTAGGAAATATAGTAATTCAAATTATCGTTTTCCATATTCTCCCAGTAGGAAGTATTATTCCTTCAGGAAGGGCACAAAGATCTTAATTCATAGCTGCGAGCCAATATTTTTTGTTAAAAATCCTTGCAGGAAACGCTTATTTCTTTCTGTATTTAAAATTAGTAGGGTAGGGTTCGCAGAATAATGAAAATGAGCACAGATTTCACTATTCTCCGTAGCACTTCACACACAGTTTTTAACTGTTTTTGACGTAAAATAAATAAATAAATATTGGCACGAAGAGTATCACACATGAGTTATTTTCGCCGATTCCCAAGAACACCCTTCAAGAAACACAACTGGGAGACAAATCGTGATATCATCGCGTCTAAAATACTGAAATCACTAAATAATCGCGAGCCATTTCGATGATAGCAACAATATATACATCAATATGACTGGCATTCAGTTTAGCGCACGAAAGTTTTTACATCCGAATTCCAAGAACCACTTAACTGTTGATAAAGTATGCATTGAAGTGCAAGCCTCCAAGTAAAGTAAGGATTTAAGTGTAGACCAAAATAAAAAAGCATTTATTAAAAGTTTTTTTAATGAATTTTACGGGTTGTTTTGCAATACTGCTAGCCCCGAATCGCTAGAGCATGCTGTCGTTTCGTAACCACGCACGCAGACGGCACCAAAAATCGATGTCACAGAAACGATATCGATTCGAGATTGTAACTCTTCCAAGAACAATAAAGTTTTGCGTCTTGTAAGTCTTTTATGAGTTCACGCCGCTCTCTCTCACAGTTTACCTCCTGTTCCTCATTTTGCGCACTGTAGCTATCTGCCAATATTCGCGTATATGCTTCAAGATGCGAATATGCTATTTGGCCACGCAGGAGAGTCTCTACATAGAGAGCAGCGAATCTTCAAAATCAATTATATTCACTAAAATCTCAAGCGACTATAGGCAAAGATTTCTTCCGGGCTGAAGGGCCGTGGTCCATTGGAAAACATATTTCCAGACGTTTCGTCCGCAACTACGGCAGACATCCTCAGTGGCGATGGGGTAGTTGCGGACGAAACGTCTGGAAACATGTTTTCCAATGGACCACGGCCCTTCAGCCCGGAAGAAATCTTTGACTACAACTCCGGCCGTGAAAGCCTTCATTGTTTTATCAAGCGACTATGTTTACGGGTCCCATTACTTACTCTCTTTTGTACAACTTGTATACTATATAGATGGTATTGATATGTCGGGTGGGGGTGGGGGATTATTTTCAAAACGAACGCTGTGGCTTCAAAAATTGTGTGATTCTTGTCCCTGCATAACGTACGTGTGAACTCTACGAACTTCATACCGAAAAAATGGGTTGGCGATAAAACCTCCGTCTCTGCTGATGGCTAAACCGCAGGGGGGGGGGATTTTTCATCTCAATTAATAGTCCCTGACTAATCTGGCTGATCAGGCGGACTCTTGAATGAGAATGAGTTTGTTCTTGGAGGAAAGTTAACATGAAGCATCAATGACATGTTGAAAATTATCTCAAAAATATTTCCGATTATTTTTTTCTTCTTCTTCTTCTGCTTCTACTTCTCTCTTCTTAGAGTGAAGCACGTCTACAAAAAATCACAAATACTATTATCGATCTACTGTAAATTTTTGAAACTTCCTGACACTAAATTATCACATTCTGTCCATAAATTAAAATTAAAAGTAAAATATTTTCGGCTGCACGAGTTGATTCTATACAATTAGAGATTATACTGACAATCAAAAAAAAATTTATTTTAACAATGAGCTAACAATTAAGTTACATTTGTATTGTATAATTTAAAAAAGACTAAATATGGTAGAAGCATGGAATGTAATCTTGCTCTATGGCGTCTATCTCTATCAGGATTTTATTCATTTCGCTGATAATGTTCAGCAAATGCTGAGGTGGCACCTTCATGTGCTTCTGGATAATAATGTAGCTTCACTACGAGAACATTTTCTTGCTCTCTTCTTTTGCTACTTGCGGTAGGAGTAGAGCCAGGGGAAGGGGGAGGGGTAATATTTGGCTAAGAACACAGAAATTATATATGGTTGATTATCAATTCAGTATTATAAAATTATAAATAAACCTCAATTGAGTCTGGAACGCTTCAATTTTTTTCGGAAGTTATTAATGTACTTTCTGTAAGCTTTAGATTTTATAGTTTTTAAAAACCCTTCGATTTCTGAAAATTTGCATTTTTTATTTTTAGATTAAATTAATGTTCACAACTTTGGTGGTAAGGCCGAACTAAATGTACTTCTATATTCCTTGTGGGCCACTCTATAACTCCCCTCAAAGATAATTCCGACGCTGTCATTCGTATATGAATGCCATGGCCCTTCCCATTTTTGATCGTCATTCATATTACGAATAACGAAGCACTCCAACAAATATTAGTATTATTCATATATGTATGACACGGCATTCAACGTTTTAACAGTGCAGCCATGAACTGCAAACAATATCTCGAACTTGGCAAATAAATAAAAAAAAAAAAAAAAAAAAAAAAAAAAAAAAAAAAAAAAAAAAAAAAAAAACTATTTTTTCCCATTCTACATTCCTTCAAGAGTTACGCTCGCTATTTAAATATCCTGGCTACTACATAGTTCCATTAATTATTATTTCTAGGGACTAAAACGTAGTAAAATATGCGTAAATTATACATCAGCATGTTCAAGAGAAGACAGAATAGACTGATGCTAATTATGAAAAATCAATTTTTTCCCCATCAAGTTTCCTCAGCATCACGTTTACGTGTCCTTCTCCCCTTTAAGTATTAGAAACACATTGTAGAGGTTGAGAAAACGGACAGATTACACTTCTAACACATACGTTATTCTTTTTCTTACACAAAGTTTAATTTCTTACACATACTTTCTTACACAAAGTTTTCTTGTTTTATTATTCGGAAAAATAATTCAAAGTTAATGTTAAACAAAAAAATCAATTACTACCTTCTTCAAAATTATACAGTATCTAAATTATGTTTGGACTGAAATTGAGTTATCGTCCATCGTTTTTAAGATATTGTTACGATTACATTTCTTCTAATCGCGCTCTAATATCCTAGCGTCACTTCAAACTTCGGAAGACTTTTCTTCAAAATAAGTGAAGTAATGAATCATATTAATTCTTACTAAGGAAGCAATGAACGTTCTGTACCGAGTTGAAAATTTGAATTAACTACTTCATATCTTATAAAATATTTGTACTCAACTTTAACTCTGAGATTCAAATATCGATCTCTCAATCCAATATTTTCTAGTAACCCCTGTCTGTTCTCCTCACTTTTACCTCAAGGTAGTGGATAATATCCGATTAACTTACACTTTAAGAAAGCGTTTCACCTTTCAACAAATGAAAATTAATCACAGCTGGAGATCTAATGAGAATCATTATTTTTGATCAACTTACTGATGCACACATTCCCGTCTTTCAATTCATCTGAAATACCGCTATTCCTCAACAATGACTGACTTATTACTGGAGTCTAGATTTTATGAAATTTATATTCTCTTCTTGTATTTGTAGCTGAAAGAAGAACTAAAATGTCTTGAATAACGCTGAAAGGACCTTTCTTCCAAAATTCATTTATTAATTTTACATATTTATAATCCATATTTGACACTACAGTATATAATTTTACTTATTTATAATATTATTACGAAATTATTACACACTTTCCTCAATCCTATCCTTTTTAATGACGTAGCAGAAAAGGGCAAATGTTTTATAATTGTGCTTCTCAACATTGTGAATCATATTGTGAGGTCTACTGTGGGGCAGTGGACTGAGGCTTACTATGCCCCCACTTAACAGTTTATTCACCAATTTTTATTTTATTTATTTTATTTCTTTCAACAAAGAAAATATACAATACGCACTCTTCCAGATCGACACGTTCCCACATGTTCAGGAACTCCCTACTGCGCGATGCGCCCTTTGGCTGCTGACGGCGCGGATTTTTTGATTGATTGATTTTTTCGTGTTTTCGGGCGCGTCAACTGCTTTGGTCATTAGTCCCGTGAGTGTAGTGCATGCTTTTTCTCGGGGGATGGGTGGTGATCTTCTTCCACTGGCTGGCGAGATCCGGCGCCTACCTACCGTCGGCTAGTGGGATTTCCCCCTAACCAAGACTCTCCCACCAGCGAGGCACCGCCCCAGCCGGGACAAGCTCTAAGCTCCCGACCGGTCTCCCGGAATACGTGGTAGTGTGATGCATGTTAGTGTCAGTGTGTGTGTGTGTAAGGGGAGAGGATAAGACAAGGAAGAGGAAAGAAAGATCGCGCGCGGTCCATGGTCCGTTTGGTATGGTACTGCTCCGGCATTCGCCTGGTGTTGATCGGAGAAACCATGGAGAACTACCGATCAGAGCAGCCGGCCGCTAGAATTCTCCCCCAGACAGTGACTGAATTCGACCTAGCTGAGGAGCTAGTGTCGAAAATCCTGCCGCCGTCAGGACTCGAACCTAGGATCTCCCGGTCAGAGGCCCTGCAGTGACATCTGACGGCGCGGATCAGATGCCTCTTCTGCGTAAATAATTTTCTACATTATCACCAGAGTTGGGTAGTATTAAATACTTGTATTTGAAATATGTACTTCAAGTACATTTTTTTGGAATAATTGTATTTTTGAAATCTTTAAATTGTATTTAAATAATCCCTAAAATGCATTTCCAAAAAACTCAATAGTACACTTATTCAAATACAAAATGTACTTGAAGTACGTATTTCGAATACAAGTATTTAAGTAGAGAATTTGAAATATTTGTTTTAAATACATTTTGCATTTGAACAACTGTATTTAATGCTGTTTTTAATGCTTATGGCGCGATACGCTGTTGTGAGTAAGCAAAGTTTCTGACAACGCTTAAAATTCCCCACTGTAGGAGAGTTAGAACAAGACTGTCTGTGCACTTAACGACCGTTAACACGTGCTCGACACACACGAGAAGAGAGGCACTGAGCATCCGCAGCTAAAAGCATACTATTGCTATTCACACAACATCGATTACCATCTCCAGCCCAATGTTAGTTAAGGATCGTAATCGCTAATCTCACGAGCTGAAATGTGTGGTTCATGCGTTAGTAATTTGTTTTCTTGCGCGTTTCGTAACACGAAATGTAAACTTAAATTTGCTTGCTCGAGGTTGCCAATCAAAAAAGCAGAATGTCAATGAATAATAATAATAATAATAATAATAATAATAATAATAATAATAATAATAAAATTATTACTATTATTACTATTATTACTATTATTACTATTATTACTATTATTACTATTATTACTATTATTACTATTATTACTATTATTACTATTATTAGTATTATTACTATTATTACTATTATTATTATTATTATTATTATTATTATTATTATTATTATTATTATTATTATTATTATTATAGCCGTCACGACGCCGGGTGCAGAGATTTATCGTCTTAACTACACACGCAATTCAACGCTACATCAGTACTATTTTAGACATTATTAATTTTCTAAAAACTTCTGAAAAAGAACTGATATTTAAAAATGTTTTAATAGTTGGCAAAAATTCAGTAATCTATAATATTTGGCACGTCAAATTACATGTGTGACTCCCAGTTGAAAATTGGAAAAACCGACCACAAGAAATAATTTTATATCTTCGTTAATACCTTTCGTCATTAAGAAGTCGTGAATACCTTTAAGGTGAATACCTTTAAGGTGAATACCTTAAGGTGAATACCTTAAGGTGAATACCTTTCGTCATTAAGAAGTCGTGCCAATAGTATTTTTCCCCTTCTTTCTATCACCCGAAACACCATTGTGCGGGTTACAATTGTAGTCTAAACGAATTTGAAATTATCTGAAACAACGAACTTGCTATGAAAAGGTATGTTACATGCTATGAAAGAAAGTAGGCTAAATACTAAAAGAACCGTTATATTATGAAACTACTAAAACACCCATCTTCCTCGACCCAATAAAAGAAGCGGTAGAAAACTATAAAATGATGGCCATATAATGGCTTAAACATCTAACCACATGGATAAATAAGTAATGCAATTCAATCTCCTATATTGTTTCAGTATTGTATATACCATTTGCGGCTGTCATACGCAACCAATCTATGTAAATTAGGTCTATAAAGGAATGGAATTTTACGGAGACGTGACGAATTGCACTTTGGCTTTTAAAATATAAAGCATTTGTTAAAAAACACGCATCTAAACCTTAATGGCCAGTGCAACCACCAGTCGTAGACGCATTTTTTACCTATATCGTCAAATAACTCCTAAACAAAGTTTTAGCTCCTTAAATACTAAAATCAAAGAAACTTACTTCTCACTCTAATCTATAGAAGGAGATGATCTTAAACATTCTATTGAAATCGGTGCCCGTAGAATCCGCAACTGCATGTGAAATAAAAATAATTCCTTGATATTCTAGGCAATTAAATAACAGCTGTACCTCTCTGCTCGGCAATAATGTCACATAAAAAAGTAGTTCGTATTTACGAGGATGTATAGTATTGTGATCAATTCCAAGGAAATATATAGAACAAGCGACGGAGGATAAGAGGGTCTTGAAGAAAGAGATATTACGAGCTTAATACATAAATCGAAAATTAGAGAAGAGGGTGGAGTTTAACATGCGAGAGTTCTCGCACCGGGACGCCAGTTATATTATCATGATATGATATATTTAAAATCATATTTATCATCATATCATACCATATCATATCATATCATATATTTAAAAAAAGAAAAAAACACCGCCAGCAAAAAGGGTCTGGCAACATGTCAAGTCTGTGCCAATATGAAAAGACACATTTTGTCACACATTTCTTTGTCTTCGAAAGTTTCTTCAGCAAATTTCTTGGCTTTGCAGTACTCACATTACATTAATTACCATTACAAGTCAACAAGATCGACGTGTCCGGGACTAGGCACGAGAGTTCCCGGACAGGAACGATAGGATGAGTCTTAGGAATCACAACGTGACGTGAAATGTCACTTTCGTCATGTGATACACTGTTACTACATGTGATACACACACACACACACACACACACACACACACACACACACACACACACACACACATTATTTGCGAGACCTACATTTTCTCCGTGTATTAAAGAGATTTGATTGACGATCACGTAGGCATACTATGTATTTTGGGAAGGAGAGTAGTTTTATTATTATTATTATTATTATTATTATTATTATTATTATTATTATTATTATTATTATTATTATTATTATTATTACTATTATTATTACTATTATTATTATTATTATTATTATTATTATTATTATGTAATTATTTCAGACAAATTAGATAACTTGGTGCTATGTGGCTAGGCCGAAGGCTTTTAAGCCATTACAATACCTACATCCTACCGCGTTCTAACCTTTCGAATTCTGGTATTCACCCCAAATGGATTCTCCATCGCATCAAAGCCGCGGAAGAGAGAGAATAAGGTACGGCTGTGGGAAAAAAAACCTGAAGGGGGAAAACCTGCCGTCAGAAGCCGAGAACATAATAATCCATCCCACTCTTTTTTTAAACTATTTATTTATTTGCCAAGGGCGTCACGCATTCTCCTTTCACACACACACACACACACACACACACACACACACACACACACACACACACACTACCTCTCACAAACACACACTGTCACACAAACGCACACACTCTCTCTCAAACACACACTCTCTCTCAAACACGCACACTCTTTCACAAACACGCACACTCTTTCACAAACACGCACACTCTCTCACAAACACGCACACTCTCTCACAAACGCACACTCACTCTCTCAGACACACTCACTCTCTCAGACACACTCACTCTCTCAGACACACTCACTCTCTCAGACACACTCACTCTCTCAGACACACTCACTCTCTCAGACACACTCACTCTCTCAGACACACTCACTCTCTCTCTCTCACACTCTCTCTCACACACTCACTCTCTCTCTCACACACTCACTCTCTCTCACACACACTCTCTCTCACACACTCACTCTCTCTCTCACACACTCACTCTCTCTCACACACCCACTGTCATACACACGCATCGAATTTGACCAACGAAGCACGGCGCTGTGGAGACTGGTGGGGCGTCGCGGAGCCCACGGTCAGAACGGGATGACTGGTGAGCTCCCACTGACAAGGAAACCCGGCCCGGGGCGCACTTCCCAGGACACCCCATTGAACGTCTTCGCGTCCATTCCCCGCCCCCACCCTTCAACCCCCTCTAGAGCTCTCCCTCCTGAAAGCCGCCTAATTGGCTGGCAGCCAACATTCCCTGACGGGGTGGCGCTTTTAAAGGACTCTGAATGGACGATCCGTCCTCTTTGTGAAAATTTATCCCGTGCAATTTTCCCAGAAACCCAATAGCCGCTCCTTATTAAAGTTAATACACGTGTTATTAGACGAAGGTGAAAGTACTCACTTATGGCAGTAAATTTATGCGATCTACACAGTGTCCTCCGGAATTAACTTTTGATCGTATTTGAAATTGCCAGTTCATGTAGTGTGGAATATACTTGCATAAGTATCATTACAGCCACAAAAATCCTATAGTATACCACTATTAAACCACATACATTATTAGTTTTCTAAATTGTACAAAAATTAGTAATAAACCGGACAAAAACATTAATTACACATTAAAACCTACACTATCGAGTAAATAAAATAAATGCGCATCGCATTTCAACGTTAAAATAAAATAGGCTTAACAAAATCTTTTGTAGTAAAATATTATTTTAACGCGATTTTTCTTCAATAATGTAAAAACAATTAGTCAAATAAAGTAAAGAATATAATGTAACTAAAGACGTCTCTAGTGAAGTGCACTAAGCAAGAACCACTCCTGCAGTGCACCGACAACCACTCAAGAGAAGCACAGGAAGCGACAACTTTTCAATTGCTCTGGCAAATAATCAATTCATTATCAATGGGTTTTTATATAATTAAACGATTACTTACCTACCATTCCAATTTCCACCAATTCTTTCTTGCATTGTTGTACCATAATATTGTGATTTAGTTTCCAATTAAAAATGGACTCAGTATTTTTGTAAATCCAGAAGGCCGCTGACTCCCCAGATTATTTGGAAGGGCGTTCTAAATTACGCGCAGGACACATCAGGGTGGTCAACGATCTAGCATGTTGAAGCTGAAGGTTTTCCCGCGGTGTTCCAGGTTTGAAAGCATAAATTTTTAGGTTCGCATATTACAAAATTTTTGTTCTCTTCATTCATTAACTACTTTTTTTTAAATTTAAGGTCGCATTAACATGTAGGTCATTAGCGACCACTATTGGCATTAACGTTGTGGTAACTATGAAGGTGAAACGAAATGGTGATGATAAGGGGTGAAAGAACGAACACAAATACAACTATGTCCGAGGCAGGACTCGTACCCGTGACCCTTCGGTCCGAGATCACTACGACACTACTGTCTTAGCTATCTCGACCACTGGCCGACATTTTTAACTATGTTGTTCGTA